>JAADWA010000170.1:0-44439 GCA_023335935.1 Pythium phragmiticola
CTGCTTGGCGGAATCTTGTCGAGCGATGAAACCTGCATGCGTCCACGCGTTAAGATCGTCTTGTGAAAAGGAGTTACGACTCGTCTCTGGCTTCGAGCGTATTCAGTACGTGCTGCAGTACTCACGGTACATGGCGCACATGGCTCCGCTGAGAGAGCTGATCAGCTCACGCCATCCTGACTCGCTTGGGCCTCGCACGCGCAGCGACCATCGCCCGCTTCACCCGGTGGGACGATTCCATCCCTTTTCGCTGAGTTGCATGAGTTCTACCGTGGATCCAACTCGTCGCCCATGGGCGGCGCTGTGGTATCCACATTGGGCTCCGAGCTTTGAGCGAAGGGATCACAGATTTTCCCAGTAGCCACCGCTTCCTCACGCGGAGATTCCGCGATTTACTATGCGTTCGTTGCCACAACACCGAGCTGAATTTCTTAATAGACATGGGTGCGATGATGGGCAAATCCCCCAAGATGCAGCGACCACCTGCCTGCTGATATTACAAGGCTGACTGAAACACAAGCGAATCTCGGGAGCTGGACCTGCTGAGCAATCACAGTGTTAGGCCAACTGCTGGTATCTCATATACAAACTTCACGCCAAGAAAATTCTGTTTCGAGGCGGTGTAGAAAGAAAGACGAATGTGTGTGGGGGGAAGCCGTCGCTTTCCTTCGAATGGAAGAAGGTTCTCTCGTGCGTCGTTGGGACCTACAGCACAGTTCAAGTACACTCTGCGAAGGCGTAAGTCCTGGCCGAAATGGAAGATCCTCATTGTCGCTTCCTTGAGGTACAAGCGTCTCCCGAGATTCTCGTCGGTATGCGATGCCTCAAGTCTGCTCAACGAACCAAGTGAAGCATGAAGCAGCATAGTGCGGTCAGCGTGGGGCGACATTTGTGTTGGTGTGAGTACGAGTCTAATCTATTGCAATTGAGCTCGTGGATGTCGACTAATAACGGTGTTGTGTTTGAGCGATTGTAGACAATTTGGCAGTTCCCCGAACGCCACCCATTTTCGGACTTACGATCGCTCAGTTGCCATTAATCGCTCGTCCTCCACGCGAGATTGCACTGGCAGAGGGCGAGATCCCCCCTTGTCTCCATGTGCAACTGGCCGAACACCACCAATTCAACAGCGGCAACCTCTTCCCATCGAGAGGTCCACTTGGCGAGAGATGCTACGGGGGATAAATCGATGGCATGAAACAAAGGGCGGACCGTGCCAAGACACTGGGTCGTTGTACTGTGGGCTTCATTCTCGATGCGGGCGCAGAAAATCACACCGTCTAAGCACACGTAGGTGGTATGAGGAAATGAGAGCTTCGGTTCGCTCTGTTCGTCGACTGATGAGATCATGCTGTTGTAGCGTCGCCATAAACGGACGATGAAGCGACTAGGAACGTGGCGCGACAAGCCAAACGGGGATCTCCACGACTGAAGAGAGTACGTTTCTTATTCCTACTCAAAGAGACACCAACATACAGCCACGTCCGCTTGCCCGACGTTCTTGGCAAATAGAGATCGTGGGCTCATGGTACAGCGAATACGACGCCACCAGAGCATTCACCGTGGATACATGTAGTGCGAACTACTCGGATAGGAGCCCGTGGTTCATTGGGATTTCGAAGAAGCCAAAAAGGATCCGCAAGATAAATGCCGCCATCAAATCGCCCGAGTCTTCTTTATTAATATACTCTTAACGTCGATAGATTAATATTGACATCTATTCTCCATTTGCCCTCTAAATACCTTTGTAATCACATACCTCGCGTTAGTGATGCTGGTGGCAGGTGCGCATGGTGAATGAAGGTTTGTCGGATTTCTCCCATGTGTGCATAGCCGCGTCATTGGAGACGGTCGTAAAAAGGCGGATCCGCCAATCAGCGGCACCTTCAAAGTCTCGAGATTCGATCCGCCTCGGCAGCCGAATGTTGGGAATGTGGTGATGGTCACGTAGTGGCGAGTCGCGATGGGGCTGCTCGATGGGCGGACTGCCTGAGCGCGGCTGCCCGGTCTGCGCGCGCAGACGCGAGCGAAACCCGGAGTGACCGTCGCGGAATCTTCCCCCGCGGCCGCTCCCGCCCAGCCAGCCGCGCTTGGTCTTCCTCCAGTCGCTGGGCCTGAGTGAGGCCGGTCAAGATCTGCCAGTGTGCAAGTGAGACCGCCGAGAACACACAGACCCGATCTTATCCTGCTGCACGGACCCACCGGAAGGTTCCCGCCCCTCGTAGCGACCAGCACCAACACAATGACGTCCGACTTCAACGCCATGCCAGCGGCCAGCATGGGGACTAATGACATGGGGGACAATATGCCCAATATGTGGCCGTCGGGAGGGAGCACGTCGTCCATGGCGATGGACAATAACAGCAACGACGGTGAAGACGACGACGGCAACGACAACAACGGAGACGCGGACAGCGGCGGTGGTGGCAGTCGCAAGTACGAGCGCAAGACGCGGCGTTTCGCATGGCCCGACGAGCTTCACCGACTCTTTGTCGCCGCGATTTTTGACCGTAAGCAGGGGTATTGTGGTCCCTCGTGGGTTCGAATGCGTGGGGTCTTCTAACGCCTCCATGGTCATGTATACTAGTCGGTCTCAAGAACGCGTCGCCCAAGGCGCTGCTGCCCTTCATGGAGCCGGGCGCCACGAACGCTGGTCTCACGACCGAGCACCTCAAGAGCCACCTGCAAAAGTACCGACTCAACTACGATAAGTCGCGCGCCGAGTTTCTCGCCTTCTTTGACGAAAGCGCCAAGCGCAATGGCCGCCGCCGCCGCCGCACCGCCAAGTCCACAGAGAGCCACACGCGGTTCATCTTCCCCATCGCACCGAGCGTGCAACCGCAATCGCAATCTGGAGAATCACCCGCGGAAGCTGCGATGGCCGACGGAGTGCCGGCGACGTCGCAACTCCAGATCAACACGGCGGTGATCGGTCGCAGTGATGGCTCGGCCCCACCTCTGCCGTACGCGTCGATGCCGTTCTCGAGTCTCACGCCTCGTAGCCGCCTCAAGCGGGCGCATCTCCTGCGTCTTGCACAGCACAACGCAGCGCTCGCGATGGCTTCGCAGTCGGCAATGGGCGCCTACACCTCGGGCTACTCGCCGCGGGATGGAACGCCCGGCGTGGATGGCGTCACAGACGCGCAATGGGGAATGCTGGCGTCGTTGCTGTCGCCGCAACTCAATGGCAGCGGAGGCGCGTCGTCCCCGGCGCCGTTTTCGCTTAGCGACGAGCCGTCGCCGGACATGCAGATGCAGATGCACTTGGCTATGCAGGCGCAGATGAACTTGCACCGCCAAATGCTCACGCGCAAGGTCGCCGTGTCGCAGCACTACTACTCCCAGGCGGCCGCCGTGAAGCGAGCAGCGGCGTCGGCCATGGTCGAGCGTGCGCTGCAGAACCACCAGCAGCAGCAACAGCAGCAGCCGCTTCAATCGCCACCGTCCGGCCGGTACAATGACATGGCCATGGGGGCGCCGCCATCATCGTCGCGATCGTCCATGGGCGAAGGTGGGATGCTGCAGCCTCCTCAGCATCATCACCACCAGCAGATGCTTCTCCAGCAGCAGCCGCCGCAGCGGTACTTGACGTCGTCGCAGGCGGACGCACTGCTGGGGCCTCCGTGGGATCCCATGGACATCGACATGAACGAAGACCAGTCCGATCTCTTTGGCTTTCTCAAGTCGGCCGAGTGATGACGGAAGAAAGGAGGTTCGTTCGTCATCCGCCAAGATCTCGAGATTACGACCACGAGCGATGCCGGCGCCAGAGGAAGCGCGGCAATACGTAGCAGTAGCAGTAGCGAATTGACAGTAAGAGTACATCGGCTAATACGTGAAAGCACTTCCCAGCACTCTACTGTCGCGGCCATGAACCGTTGGAGTATCACTGGACAGACATGCCAAAGTCAACTGCAGCTGCTGGCTCAGACGGGGACAGCCGCATTGGTCAGGAAAATGTCCTTCCTGCTGGGCTCGGTCCAGTCGACCCTGCAGTGTACATCCAATGAATCTCGTTACAGTATCTTACAGGTTTATCGTGGGGTTTCAAACAAAAGCATGAATCGCACCCATGCCCACAACCTGCGAGTGCGCCATTAAAGCCTTCATTGGGGCATAGATTCGCCCCACCAAGCGGAATTTCAGGCGAATCGTCTACTTCTACTTACGTACACAGTAATACTACTCTGGCTACAATCATCGAGACACCGAGCTCACGGAACTATCCTGTCTTTCACTCTCTCTTCTGACCGTCGCAGGGCGAAATGGCCTTGCCCGTGCCCGTGCTCTTAGGCCTTGAGGAAGCCAAAGAGATCGTCGTCGTCCAGGTCCATGGAAAAGTCCATCTTGTCCCACCGGTACAGATCCGTGAGCGCCTCGTTGTCGTCGGGCTTCTCAGTGGCGGTGCCGACGGCCTCGAGTGACGCAAGCGCCGCGGCGTCGGCAAAGTCTGTACTCTGGAGTCCAAGCAGCGTGGTCGACACGGACGACTCGACGACTGAGGGCGTGGTCTGCGAGAACGTGTCAAAGGACGTCGTGGAGCTCGTACTCTCGCTGGTAAGCATCGAGCCCAAGAGACGGCTACTCGGCAGATCAGCGAGCACGTTCGGTTGCGGCGGCACGCTAGCTCCACTGGCCGACCACGCAGAGGCCACAGGAGCCTCCGCTGAATTCCCCGTCGCTTGCTGTTGTTGCTGGTTGTGGAGATGCTGGGAGACGGCGACCTTGCGGTCGAGCATTTGGCGATGGAGATTCATCTGCGCCTGCATGGCCAGGTGCATTTGCATTTGGAGATCGGCCGACTCGACGCCGCTCAGCGAGAACGACTCAAGACTAGTAGGGAGTTTCCCCGTGGCGGCCGCTGACGACAGCGCCGACGCTGAGAGCGAAGAAGAGGAAGAAGCCGCTCCAGTCGTGGGATCGGCCACCAGTTGCGGCGAGATCAGCGAGTTGAGAATGGTCCACTGCGGATCGCTGAGCGTGCTGAGTCCGCCAAACGGCACGGACGAGACGGCCGCCGCCGCCGCTGCGGCGACCATGCGGTCGCTGATCCCGTCCACCGCATTGTTTGCAGCACCAGTGGTTGAAGCTTCTGTTGAGGGCTTGCTCTGTGACGACGCAGCGTACGCTGGCGTCGGCGTCGGCGGCTCAGAGGCCGGTCTCTCGTTGGACGGTGCAGGCGCCGCCGATGGTGCGCTCCGCCGACGGGAGGACTCTGTCTTGACGACCGCGTCCGACTTGGTGGCAGAAGGAGGAGGAGCGACGTTGCTGCGGGTGGGAGCAGTCGTTCGTGGCGACTCGGTCGGGCTCGCGCCGCTGTCGTTTTCGTCCACCTCCATGTCGGACGTCGCATTGCTGTCACTGTCGTCATCATCGTCGCTGCTGCCGGACCGCTGGCGCGTCTTGTGGCTGATGGGGAACACGTACGCCGTCGAGTTGCTGTGGTCGTGGCTGCTGGATGTGCGTGGAGAGTTCTTGCGTCGTCGCTTGTGGCTGCGGCGCGCGCTTTCGTCATAGAACTCGAGAAACTCGAGCCGCGAGCGTTCGTAATTGAGCCGGTACTTTTGCAGGTGGCTCTTCAAGTGCTCGGTCGTGAGGTCGCTCGCGCCACCGGCGCTGGCCATGATCTGTCATATAGACACGTTAGCCACGCCGGTCTCATTGGGTAGGGGGACTCATTCCACGCACCGAGAGAAGTGCTTTGGGTGACGCGTTCTTGAGACCGACTGGTAGGAAGTAGCAGCACAGATTTGTCAGTTCCAAGAAACCCATAAGCGCCTTGGTATCCTACGCACTGTCGAAAATCGCGGCCACGAAGAGTCGGTGGAGCTCGTCCGGCCAGAGAAAGCGCTTGGACTTGCGCTCGTACTTGCGCTGCTTGCTGGCGCTCGTGGGGGTGAGCACAGTTGCGAGCGCCGCCGGTGCCGAGGTCGAGCCGCTGCGCGGGGTCTCTGTGGACCCGGCCTTCTTGAGGATGCGCAGGTTGTGCGCGCCGACGCTCACGTGGAGGTTCATGGGTGTGCGCGGGCTGCTCGCGGTGCCGGCGGACGCCAGTCGCGTGCGGTACTTTTGCTTGTCGGTCGGGTCCATCGGCGGCGGCGGGGCGAATGCGGCGGCGGCGATGGCCATGACAGAGCGGCAGCAGAAGCAGCAGCACTGAGTGAGCGAACGGAGCGCGAGACTTTACGAATGCCAAGAGGAAGGCAGGCAGGCAGACGGCGCGGTGCAGCAGCAGAAGAGACCAGCCACTTTGGACCGACCCGTGGAAGCTTGGATTGAAGAGTGGATTGTGTGAGTTGGGAAGTAATCTTTCATGTGAGACTTTGCAAACCTGTAAATTACATTCACCCAGATACCATCCCATACAAACATCTAGTGTATCAGAATCAGGTGATGACAAAAACGCCCGCCGGCTGGTGAGCTGATGGAAACTCAGCGCGAGTGGTGCCGCATTGCACTTGCGCAATTGCCCCAGCGCATTGGAGAGACATCAAAGGACGTTTTTTCTCCGTGCGAAGGCACGAAGAAGAAGTGGTTTCTCTGACGGCACGTCCGCTGGTGGTGGGTGCCGCTCGGCTCATTTCACAATGCTGGTTGGTGTACAGCACCATCACTGCAATGGAGCGGCAGATGATGTGTGGAAAATGGAGATGGGGAAACTGCAGGCGTCGATCTGGTAACGAATGCGATCCAGTTGTCCTGTGGCGCTTTTGGATTCGACGAAGGAAGTACCACAGTCTCCACAAGTGTGAAAGGCCAGAAGCGAATCTTGCCAGTGGTCAACTGCCCACCTGACCAGGCTTCACAAAACAAGGTGACGCTCATCATATGGGTTCAAAACCCCTCCTGTATGACATTGCGTCACTAAGGATCTGATCCATCATCAAGCCAGGCCAAGCCAAGCCAATGCATACTCTTGGCTTGGTTTGGCTTGGCTTGGCCTCGTGTTCAAGAAGATCATGGCACGAAAGGGCACGTCAACGCCATCGTGCCCCTTATGTTCGAGCCGAGATCATTTCGAAATCTTGGAAGAACTCTATAGAGCAGCAGCCATGGCAACGTCCTGGTTCTCGGACCCGGAGCTCATGTCCACGACATTCTCGGTCTCCTACGTGGCCAACAATCTGTCGAAAGCTGACGACGTCCTGGTGCGTAGCACTTCCAGCGTTCGATTTCCCCGGTGGGTGCGATAAGATCGGCTCTGATCGCTAGCGCTGGTGTGGGCATTGTAGGCGTATGCGCACATGGACGACGTCGTCTATGTCAACTCGTCGCAAACGCCGTTCGCGGCCCACAAGCTGCCGATCAAAGACAAGGGATTCGTCCACCAAGTGCGTGTTTGTCACCTCCAGGAATCCGTCTTCGTGGTCGTAGCGAGCGAGCACGGTGTGCTAGTAGGTAGAGTAGCTAGAGAGCTATGACCGTTGCCGTCCCGCTGCTGATCTCTTGTGATGTGTATAGGTGTTTGACAGCAAAGGGGAGCAGAAACTGTACGAGTTGGTGCTCAAGGTCGCTGTCGGGACGCCTGAAGATGGTGTCCTATGTACTGGCCTGGAACAGCCCACCGATAGAGTCTAACAGCCATTGTGAGAACTGCTAGGTGAAGCTCACTTCTGTCGCGGTATTTGTGCGATTAATTCTGATCGCCCCGCGCTCGTCGTCGGTGAGCCCTCTAGTGCTTTGTGTGAGATTTTATATCAACTGCTGGCTGACTTTCTGTAACGAAATACTCTGCAGGCAGCTCAGTGGGCAAGGTATTTGTCCTGGGCAAGGAGCGATCGTCCAAAAGCACCTCGGACCACGAGTTTGATCTCGTGGAGACGCTCAACGACCACAAAGACGCCATCCAAAGTGCCGACTGCTCCGCGAACGGCGAGCTACTGGCCACAAGCGACAGCAGCGGCACGATCCTCGTGCGCAAGCCAGACGATGCCTTTGACATTCTCCACCGCATTCCTGGTGATGCTTTTCCAGCGACGTGTATTCGCTTCACGCCGAATAATCTGCTCCTTGGTGGCTACCTCACGGGCGTGATCCGCATCTACCGCAAGGACGACTTCCGCTTGCACGCTGAGATCGCTGGCCATTCGCGAGCGGTCACTGCGCTGGACGTGAACGACACGTACGTCGTGTCTGTCGGAGAGGACACGTTCATCAACGTGTGGGAACTCACGGCGAGCAAGACGGCGCCGCGCGTGCAACTGGTCAGCTCGCAGTGCGCGGCCAACGATTTGCTCACGGGGGTTGCGTTCGGCAAGGGGAAAACGGTCATCACAGCCGCGTACGACACCACGCATCTCAAGCTCTGGGCGCCCCAGTGATACGGTAGAAGACGACTCACAGCATTGATGAAAGAATGCATTTTCATCCCGAGGAGTTCTCTAAGGCGTACTCAATCGTAAAGACTCTCGTCGTATTCAATGTGGTCCGCCAGGTTCTTGGCCGCGCCGTTGAGGGACTTCCACGGCGCCTGCTCTTTCTTGTGGAGTGTGATGACGAGTTGGCTCTTCCTGATCTTCCACGTGACGTTCGTGATCTCGTCGTAAAGCGTCGGGATCACAAGGCTTTTCGCGAGTCGGCTGCCCGTCGAGACCAGCAGATCCATCGACAGCGACGTTTCCGTCCAGTTCTACAGTCCACGCAGAAACGCAGGGGGATCTCATTTAGCCTGGGGAAAGCAAATCGCTCGGAGGATAAACATGCGGGGAACGCACCAGCTTGAGCTGCTCGTCTTTCATGCCAACGACCACGTCGTCGGTTAGGTAGATGCTGTACGCACACACCACATACGATATGAGCTCACGATCAGCAGCAAACCGCGTTCCAAAACGTACGTGACAGTCTTCTTCTCGTCCGTCCAGCTGTAGGACGACACTTTGGTTTTCTGGAGGCTGTTCTTGTCGCTCCCGCTGTCGTCCACGACGCGGCGCTGGTGCGCATAGTAGTAGCTGTTCGCACCCTTGGTCTGGATGTTCTCTTCCAGCGCCGACGACGCCTTGGCGCTCTTCCCGCCTTCTTTCGTTGCTTCCTTCTTGATCGAGTCGGCGCCGCCCTTGCTCGTGTACGCACGCCACGCGCCGACGCTGAACGCGACGACGACGAGAGCGATCACAATGTTCACCAGCTCGTCTTTCAGCACGCCAGTCACATCCATAGTACCCCATGGCGTGACGAGCTTGATGTACGCGGCATTGTCGCTGGGGGTGTAGAGATACGGCACGAACCACTTGGACTCGCCGCTCGGCACGGGGGGCACCATTGTCAATGCCTTTTGCTGACTGGATCGTCAGTCCGCAAGAATTCTAGATGCTGAAGTTCAGGAAGTGCGCAATAGCGCACTTAGCAGAGTCGGAACCGTACTTAATCGGAGCAGGAATTTTTGTTGCTGGAAGGTGGCTTGAAGGTAGCTCGTCCATGCCCAGCCAACGAACGGCTGTGTGGAATCCCATTCCATTGCGCCCAAGGCATCACCAAGAGACGAGAACGCTGCGTCGTGCATCATGAAGCCGTTGTTTGGCAAGATCGTGTCCAACAAGATGCAGAAGTCGGTGCTCGTGGAGGTCTCGCGCATCGTGAAGGACCCCAAGTACGGAAAATACTACAAGAAGACCAAGAAGTTCATGGCCCACGACGAGGAGAACGCGTGCAACATTGGCGACTTTGTGCGGCTCTCGGGGACGCGACCGCTGAGCAAGCGAAAGCACTGGACCGTCGAAGAGATCACACGAAAGGCCGAGGTGTAAACAGGTGCGTTAGCGACCCCCGGCTCTGGTCTGGCGCCGTCGTGCGGAATGGAACAGGGCGTATTGTAGTGCTTGATCGAGCCACACGAAAGAAAACAAATAGATCGACAGCTGAGAACACACGGCGTCTGCGGCTTCTCATGGCGGGAATTCTAGCTTCTCTACTAACTTTATGGTGGGTTTTCTTCCGCTGGCATATACAAGACGAGTCTGTTGGAGGGGCCTCACAGTTCATCATCCGAGTCATCCGCGAACGGATCCTCCGGCGGAAAGTCACCGACGGCAGTGTTGTGCGGGCGGATGAAGCTGCCATACTTGAGGTCGCACTCAAAGTACACGTTTCCCTTGACTGTACCATTGCCCTTGCCCACGGGTTCGTCAAAGCGCACGCCCACCCAATAGCCAGGGCCGATTTCGGGAACTTCACCCAAGTACGCCACGACGCCTCGTCGGCCGCCCGGCTGAACCTCACAGCGATCGCCGATCTTCATGTTTGCAACGGTGTCCGGTCCAGGCGCGTTCTCTGGATTCACGACTGGACGAGCGGCGTTCATCATCGGCTTTGGTTTCCAGTTGGGATCCTTCTCAAGCTGGTCGCGCTTGTACGCCCGCACAGTCTTCTCGCCTGTAAAGTAAACGTCTTAGTATCGCTCATTCCAGTGGTAATTCCGAGAGTCCATTTGCTTTACGTACGCTTGTCGTAGTCCTCTTCCGAGATCTCGTACTTCTTGACGAGGTCCACGTCTTCGAGGCCGCCGCCGCGCGAAAGCGAAAACGGGTCCGTATCCACAACGTGGATGCGCATGCCGCTCTGCACGCCGTAGTAGCCCAGCTTGCGGCGATCGTCGTCCAGTTTCGTGCGCATCGATCCGTCGCTGCCCGTAATGTACAAGTCCATGGCGTCGGGCTTGGTGCCACAGTGGCGGTACACTTTGTGGCGCACTTCTTCAATGGTCATGTGCAGATCGAGCCGGATGTCGACCATCTTCATCTGGAGATTGCTGTGCGTGATGTGGAGCGCGACAATCCCCTCGGGCAGCGACTCGTACTCGTGGCCGTCCATGGCCGTGATGTAGTTGCGCAGCGCGCGCAGATCCTCCGCCATCTTGCTGTTCCAGAAAATGCCGATGTTGACTCCAAACAGGAAGGGTGATGGGAGGACAGTTGTTGCTACGATAAGTACGGACTGCGTTGGCCGGTTCCAAGTCGGCAGGATATTATTCCAACAACGAACTCACTGGGAAGATGACGATGGCGAACCTCGTGCTCGGCCTTGATCGCCTGCGCTGCTACGACGTGCTGCTGATCGCGTTCGTCATGCTGGCGGTCGATATCGCGGTGGCACTGTGGAACCGCCGCGGAACGCAGCTCTCGCCGGAGGAAGTCGTGCTGTTGAAGCAGTACAACGACCAAGTGCGTGTCGTCAACAAGCTCAACTCGGTCGAGACGTTTGTCGAGCAGTCCAAGGCGATCCGCAAGATGAACAACATCAAGAAGCAGATGCAGGAGCTCGCGGGTGCGATGTGATTGTACGACTAGCTTCTCACGGTGCTTCTCTGGAAACTAACAAGACGGTTCTGGCATCAGTGGAGCGCATGCAAAAGTCGGCGCCGTCCGTCTTCCAGAAGCGGTTCGACCAGTTTCGAACGGTGCGTTGAAGAGGGAAAGGAGCGCCGCTCTGTGCGGTATGTTGGTGCTAACCCAGGTTTGGTGGTCTTTCTAGCCGGTCATCATGGGGTTCCTTGCCCTCTACTACTGGAACGAACCGCTCGCTGTGCTCCCGCAGGGGTACATGCTGCCGATCGAGCGCCTGCTCTCATTCCCGGGATTCCCTCTCGGGTCGATCTCAGCTGTCGGGTGGGCTGCGATCTGTAGACGCGTGGGCACGAAGCTCTTGGGCTAGGGTGCATGTGGCGGCTGAAAAAAGCGTCACGAAGAAATAACAAGACGAAATGAACTCTCAACTGCTGCTGTGCTGTGCCAAGACGTCACGAGCGGACCCATGTTCGATTTCCATTCAGTTACAGCGCGTGTGCACTGTGCACTTTCGTGGACTTAATCTAGCGCAAGCGAGAAGCGTCGATCTGTCGCTTAGTAGTCGCTGCCACCGCCGAACATGTCCATGCCACCACCGAGGTTGGCCTCCTCTTCCTCCTCGACGGGCTCCTCAACCGCAGCGGCGGCGGCGCCACCGCTCGAAGCAGCCGCAGCACCACCGGACGAGCCACCACCGATCGAGACGGTCGCGAGCTTGGCCTGGCCAGCCGCGATGATCTCGTCAATGTTCTTGCCCTCGAGCTCCTTGAGGAGAGCCTCGACCTTGGCGCTGTCCACTTCGCCGCCAAACGAGGTAACCACGGACTCAATGTCCTTGGCTCCCGGGGTCTCGTTTCCGCCCAACACACAGAGAAGGTAAGCAGCAACGTGACGCATCTGAGATTGAACACAACGAGCCCATGAGTACTTTTGATCAGCAACGGCTCGCGAACGCCAGCGGGTCCATGACAGCACCGTCCGTGCGCGATGAAGCACGCCAGACTCGAATGCAAGATGGGGCACTCCTCCGTCACATGCACGCCCAACCACTCACCTTGTTTAAGGTTGATCCTGGATTGTTTTACCCGACGCCGTCTCTAACGTTGCAGCAACGATATGAAGCCCCACCGCATCCATGGCCGCTGGCCGCTGGCCAAAGGCGCAGAGCCAATCACTTCCATACTGCCGATAGTCATCATTTTAACCAATCCGAATGCTCCTTTTCTCACCAACCCCTACCCACCATTATGAAAAGCTCTCGGATATGAAAACGTAAAGGTATCTATTTATGCAGGTGAAGGCCCACACGTCGCAGAGATGCCGTATCACAGCTCGGTCTTGGCACCAATTACCGTCTGTGGAGACGGAGAGGCTCGTGGCGGAATAGGAGCTACTTCTCCATTCCCAATGTCTTCGATGACGCTCTCGCTTTCATTCACGACGGTGCTCATCTCAATTTGTACTTGATCGTGGGCGTCCGCGGGATGTGTAGCTTGTCGTTTTGGGGTCACCGGCTCAGCAGAAGGAGCCACTTCCTTCGACGCACCAAGCGTTGACCTTGGTTGCTCCGCCGTAGTCGCACTGCTGTCTTCGTTGTCGTCAGCCCCATACTTTCGAATCCACTCGGCCTTCCACTCTTCTCTTTCGCGCTGCTTGGCCGCGGACGTAGCCAGATCTTGAGCAGTCGGCCCATCATTGCGGGAGCTTCTCGCTGGTATAGCGACCACTTTGCCTGATGCAGGAGTGGGCATAGTCTTGGACAAGCTCCGGCGCTTGCTATCCTGAGAGCCGCTCTTGCGCTTGGCTCGGGCCTTGGTGAAGCACTTGCACTTGAGCATGCGCGCGCAGATCCCGTCGTTCCCATTCTCGAGAATAAAGTCGTACGTGCCCGACCTAATCACGACCAAATAGATGTGGAACCCTGCGAGCAGAATGTACGAGTTGGCAAGCGACAGAATGATGGCGTTGTGGACCCACAGCAGCGCGAGCATCGGCGTGTGCCACGACAGCGAGAGCTGGAGTTTGATCCCGTCAAACCAAATCGTTGCCATGAGGATTCCGATGACAGCCTGCAGCACGGTCTGGAATGTTGCCGCGATCACCAGGTAGAAAAATGCCTCGTAGTTATTGTCGGCGATACACGTGTTGAGCCACGTGCAGTGGTGGTCGAGCCCTGGGCTCGTCTTGCAGCATAGCGTGCAGTACCGAGTCATTTTGGACGGAACGGGCAGGAGTGACAACGCCGACTTGGATTTCTGTGTAAACCATATCACCCGTCAGTAGGATGTTGATGGGCATGCAAGAAGAAGAAGGGTTCTTGCACCTCCACGGATGGGTCTCGACTCTCGCATATGTACCAGCAGCACAAGATGATGCCGATCAATATTCCAGTCGGGACGAAAATCGCGATACACTGAGAGAGCATAGCAACGTTAATGTTCAGCCATCTTTCCAGCAGATTTCAGCGCAGTGGTATTCTACCTTGTCTCGATCCAGGAGTTTCGCGACGAATGCGATGAAACACTGGTGGATGAGGAGTTCCAAATGTCAGTTCGCTAGCAATGGGCCGCATTGGTGATGCTGCAAGCCACGTACGCTCATCATGAATGGCTGCAGCACCCAACTGATGACCTGGTCTTTGGAGAGCGGTGCCTGGAAGCCATTGAAGCGGACACCAGGTGGCATGGCGGCGCCTCGACAACAAGAACGAACGCGGAGCTTCTCAGCGGGTTCGCCGAATGTGACAGTCTCCAGTCTCTGCAGGAAGCAGACACAGAGCACCAGCGATATTTGTTGCTTCAAACAAGCAGCAGGGAGTTGAACTCGTACTCCGCTCCTCAAAAAGGCTGCATAGCTATTTCCGTTCTTATCGGACTCTCCGTTGCTTCCCTCCTAGGGGGCTTGCTGTTTCCCTATAAATACGGCGCCAACTACCAGCTCAGAGAGGTTTGCGCAGGATCTCATGCTGCGCGGCGTCATCGCTCCTGTCGGCCGCCGACGTCGTCTTCGTGATCGCGATCACGCTCGACCAGTTCTCGAGCACGCGCAGGGACACTTGGGAGATAAAACGGTTTGTTAGTGGTTTCGTTGGGGATGCCCTCTCCACTGGAGAGGCAGACGTACATTCATTCTGCTGGTTGAGCTGCGCGAGCTTCTCGTTCATAGCGTCCAGATACTTGACTAGCTCTCCGGACGAGTCGCGCAGCGCTTCGAGTGCGGCGACTTCTTCGTTCTTGCTACTCATGGTGCTGATGTGGGTGCGAGTGGCGCGAGAATATAAAATGCCACGGTCCAGCAAACGAATCATCATGTTTCGGAGGTCTCGACGCACTGGCTCACTTTACACTGTGACTCAGTCGCGTTGGCCGTCACTGATTGGGGGTGGAATCATTTCTGATTCTGAGGCTAGTTACTCCATTGTCCCTTCAGGAAATACTGTAATAGACAGAGCGAGTGTGCAGCCACGTCGTGAGAGAGAGCCACTCGCGCGTTGGACAGCTCAGTCGTCACCAGCGTGTATGCTGGGGCTCGGAGGCGACGATCCGAACAAGAAGAAGAAGCGCAAGTCCAGCTCCATCGACTTCACCATGTGGAACGACATCCAGGGCTCGGCACGCAGCTTGGGCAGCGGTTCGTCTCTCGCGGGCACGAGCCACGCCACGCTGACACGCAACCGCGCGTTGCTGCTCATGGTGCTGGTCATGGCTGTCATGTTCTTCTCCATCTCCAGCACGTCGCTCATGCGCTCCAGCAGCCAGAGCAATAATCTGCGTCCGGCGACCAACAGCAACGCCGTCATGGTGCGCAACAACGGCGACAACAAGGTCATGACGTTCCAGGACCCCGTGCCCGTCGGCACGGCGCGGCACTACGTGCGCCATGGGGACCCAGTCGCGTCAACGGCGCCGCCACGGCCCAACTCGTTCGCGATTGTGGTCGTCGCTGATCTGGACAAGCAGTCCAAGGACGCGGCCAGCAAGAAGCCGACCTTCTACTCGTTCCTTCAGCACGGCACGCTCAAGATCACGCGGCGCGCGGGTAGCGACCTGGAAGATTACTCGATCTCATGGGGCGAAACGCAGAAGTTTACGACCACCATGAATGAAGCAGGGCGCGGCTTTGAGCTCAGCGAGCTCGCGTGGTTCAATGGCAAGCTGCTCGCGTTTGATGACCGCACGGGCATCGTGTACCAGCTCCAGCACTTCGAGATGGGCAACACCAAGCCGCTCCGCGCGGTCCCGCAGCACATTGTCATGGAGGGCGACGGTGCCGCTGGGAAGGGGCAAAAGCACGAGTGGGCGACTGTGAAGGACGGCAAGCTGTACATGGGCAGTGTGGGCAAAGAGTTTACCGACAATGCCGGCACCGTGCTGGGCGACTCGAACCTCTGGGTCGCCGTCATGGACGAGCACGGAGATGTCCACCACGAAGACTGGTCGTCCAACTTTGCGCATGTGCGGAAGGCGCTCGGGTGCGAGTACCCCGGGTACGTCATCCACGAGGCCATCGAGTGGAGCAGCGTCCACCGCAAGTGGTTCATCCTGCCGCGCCGCGTGAGCCAAGAGGCCTACAACGACGAGCTCGACGAGAAGCGCGGCTCCAACAAGGTCGTGATCGCCAGTGAGGATTTCAGCTCGATTGAGGTACTGAGCGTGGGCAAGATCACGCCGCTCCGAGGCTTTTCGTCCTTCAAGTTTGTGCCGCGCACGGGCGACTCGGTCATCGTCGCGATCAAGAGCGTCGAGGTCGAGGCCGACCAGACGCAGACGTCGTTCCTGACCGTGTTTGACATCCAGGGAAACGTTTTGCTTGACGAGACCGAACTGCCCGGCGGCCACAAGTACGAGGGCGTGGCCTTTGCCCACGACTGGTCGTCGTGAGACTTGCATCTCCTACCACCAACTCCATAGAACCACTTGTTGTAGGGAAAGAGAGGAATGAACGTGATGAAGAAACTCCTCCGTCACAACTCGGTCATATTCTCACACAGCCACGTCAGTCCCTCCCGCAGCCCGTCGCCCGTGGTGGCAATCGCGGGCTGCACGCAAAACTTGCGGTGGCTCTGCTGGCAGCTCTTTTCCAAATCGAGCGTTTCGATGAGTTGCTCCACGGTCAGGACGCCCGGCAGGTCGCGCTTGTTGAGCACCACGAGCAGGCTCGCATCTCGGAGCTGGCCGTCCATGAGCATACCGTCCAGTTCGGCCTTGGCGAGCGCCAGTCGCTCGTCGTCGGCACTGTCGATCACGAAGATGATCCCCTACAACGTGACGCCTTCAGGGTCCATCAATTCTCAGGCGTGTGGCAGGAACTAACTGCGCCCAACCTGCGTGCCCGTGAAATGGTGGCGCCAGTACGGCCGCAGCGAGTCCTGGCCGCCGACATCCTGACGACATGTCCATGGGTTAACGATGTGGAGACAAGCAACAACGGCGACCGGTCGTCACATACCCAAATGTGGAGCTTATATCGTTCGTGCTTGACGGTCTCCACGTTAAAGCCGACCGTGGGGATGCTGGAGATGGCCTTGCCGAGGCGGAGATGGTAGAGAATCGTGGTCTTGCCGGCGGCGTCGAGCCCCACGAGCAGCACTCGCCGGTCGTTGCGATTCCACAGCCGCGAGAGATACCTCGAGATGACGGTGCCCATGGCCATGGACTAGATCAGGCAGGATACAAGAGTCTCTCAACCGACGGACGCAGACGCACACAAGCCAGTGCCGTTGGAGAGAGTATTCATAGCATCACATAGGATACTTCACGGTCAATATAGTGCCTAACACTCAGGAACGGCCGTTTCAAGCTTCCACACTAAGCACTGTCGCCAATAGTATTTGAAGATCCTCTGTCCTAATTAACCGAGGGTATCGCCACCATACCCGTCGCTCTTGCCCGCCAAAAAGTCTCGTCGCCCGGCGCCAATCTTGCGAGAGTGGGCATCCAACTTGGGACAGTCTGTGATGCGATGGCCGAGACCGCCACAGAACGCACAGCCCTTTGTTCCCGTCGCATTCGACAGTCCGCTGGCGTCCGGATTGTCCATGTACGGATCTTCGAGCGCGCGCAGCACGGGCGGCACGGTCTGCTTGGCCTCGATCAGCAAGTGCTTGAGATCCAGCAGCGCGCTCTCGGGTACGCTTTTGTTGATGAACGTCGTCGCGACACCCGTCTTGCCGCTCCGCCCCGTACGACCGATGCGATGCACGTAATTTTCAATTTCCGCGGGCATGTCGAAGTTGATCACGTGCTTAATGTCCGGGAAATCGAGTCCTTTCGCGGCAATGTCGGTCGCGACCAGCACGTCCTTGCGGCTGCTGCGGAACTGGTCGATCGCTTCGTTTCGTTCGGACTGGTCCTTACCGCCGTGGATCGCGACGGCGCCCACACCCTTGAGGATGAGGTATTCATGAATGTCGTCGACGTCGCCCTTGCGCTCGCAGAAAATGACAACAGGCGGCGCCGTCTTTTGCAGACACTCGAGCAGGTATACAATCTTGGCGTCTTGCTTGACGTACTCGACTTCCTGGATCACGTCCAAGTTGGCGGCGCCGGCGCGACCCACGTTCACGATTACGGGCTTCACCAGCACATCCTTGGCAAAGTCCTGGAACTTCTGCGGCATCGTCGCCGAGAACAGCAGCGTCTGGCGCTGGCCCGAAAAGTGGTTGAACGTCGTCGCGACTTCCTCATCGAATCCGAGATCGAGCATGCGGTCGCCTTCGTCGAGGCAAATGTACTTGCACAGTCTCAAGTTCATTTCCTTAAGCTGGAGGAAATGGTTCAGGCGTCCGGGTGTGGCGACCACAATGTGGACGCCGCGTCGCGAAATGAGTTCCGACTGCGCGCGCTTGTCTTCGCCGCCAATACACAGCAGCGCACGCAGCTCGGGCGAGCCGGCCTTGAACAGATGCGACGTGAAATGCTGGACGACGTCAAAGGTCTGCCGCATGAGCTCCCGGGACGGACCGACGATGAGTCCAAACGGGCCTTCGCCTCCGATAATGGGCATCTTGGTCTCTTCTTCGAGAGCGAGCATCACGAGCGGCAGTGTGAATGTCATGGTCTTGCCCGAGCCCGTAAAGGCAATGCCAATCATGTCGCGGCCCGCGAGAATACACGGCAGCGCCTGCACCTGGATAGGCGTGGGCCGTTGGATGTTCTTGGCCTGGAGCGCGGCCATGATCGCCTTGGGGAACCGCATGTGCTCAAAGGCCTTGATGGGCGGTGGGATGTCGTCGCCGTCCACTAGAATGTGCCATTTCTTGCGGATCGCGTCGCGCTCTTCTTCGCTCATGGCGGCGATAAACTTGGGCGGCGTCCACGTCGTGACCATGGGCTTCTCGTACCGGATGCCTTCCGCCCGCTCCTGCGCCGACACGAGCGCCACCTTCTGCACGTGGCTCGCCTCCTTGAGCATGTTGATTTCCTGCGTTTCCTTCTGGATCTTCTCTTGGTTCACGCCTTCTTCCTCCATCTTCTTGCGCATCAAGTACGCCTGGTCAATTAGACTCACACTCGAGCGCTTCGCCGCCGTGAGCCCGTCGCCCTCATCTGTGCTGCGGCGGCCGCCGTCGCCATCGTCATCTGCATCATCCTTATACCCAGCGTATGCCGTCGCCTCGCCGCTGTCGCTTTGCTTGCCGTCTCTCTCGTCCTCGTCCTCGTCCTCGTCGCTCTGCTCCTGGCGCCGCTTCTCCTGGAGCAGCCGTCGCCGCTTAATGAGTCGCTCTTCCTGCTGCTTGCGTCGCACCTTCAGAGGCACGTACAGCGGCTCCTCCTGCGGCGATGGCGGCTCGGCGCGCGTCTCCTCGCGGGCCATAGTGCAATCTGTTGGACTGGACCTGGGTTGTGCGATCTCTTGATCTAAGTATTGTGTTATGAACCGTTTTTATATCGGTTACGAACTGCGTAATGCAGTTTTTTCGAGCCAAATTCCCCACACAAAGGAATCCATCTCGCAGCAATGAACGGGCTCGTGGCGCCCAAGCCGGCGGCGGCCGCGCTCCCGCGGTGGACGCGCCACGCCGAGTTCCTCGTCTACCTCGTGCCCGTGGGCACCATCTCCATGGAGCTCTACGACGGCTACGTGCGGCTGCTGCAGGCCCATAGCGTGCTCGCGATCCGCTCGCTCACGCGCCCGGGCGGCTACGCGGCCGAGCTCTCGCCGTTTCGCTCGTTTGCGTGGGACGGCGCCGGCGCGATCCGCTTCCGCTTCGTCTCGACGACCGACAAGATCGACACGTTCGACGGCGAAGACGTGCACGCCGGCGCGCGCGCCGTCGGCGTGCTGGGCATCTGCCACTGCCCCACGACGCCCAGCCTCGCGGTGGCGTACCAGCAGTTCATGGACTCGATCCGCCACTTCCCGGGGTTGCTCATCCAGAAGTGCTTTGCGTTTGAGCACCAGTTCGATCTGCGCACCGGGGACGAGTGCGCGGGGCTCACCCATCTCGTCATGTTCCCTGTGTACCACGAACTGGACGGCAGCGTCCGCAGTGGTGACGGCAACGGCGTCGTCATGTCGACGGTCAGCCTGCACCTGCAGGTCGTATTGGACACGCTCTGCGTGACCATCCTCATGTCGCTCGAGAGCACGGTGCGCGCGGCCGTGCGCCAGCAGCAGACGCAGACCCACGCGCCCATGGAGATGATGGGCGACGCCGCCGGCTTTCTGCTCGACACGAACGTGGAGCCGTCCACGACAGCGCAGCTCCAGCAGCAGCAGCAACTGCACTCGCTGTCGCCGTTCGCCACACGCGAGCCGCAGTCCTCTGGTGCGTCCACGCCCACGAACGACCGCGCCCTGCCCAGTGGTGGTGTCTCGTCCTTGTTTGTCTCGGCCGAGACGCGGAATCGCAGGCGCCATCTCGCTCGCCAGCGTAAGCTCTTCGGGGACTACGCCGTGCTGCTCAGCTGCGTCCCCGACGCGCTCGAGCATTACGTGGCCGCGATAGAACTGCTTCGTGACGAAGAACGCAAGAGCGGCGGCGCCCCCGGGGATACGCTCTGGCTCGCAGCCGCGCTAGAAGGGTACGTCTTCTGTCTGTACCAGCAATGCCAAGACAAGTTCCACGTCGAGATTGTGGAGAAGGCGTCCGAGGCCGTCATGCTGTACGCCAGGGCCGGCGTGAGCGAACTCGAGATTTCGCTAATCGAACATGTGGGTCTGTACTACACGGCCGTGGCCGTGCAGCTATCGAGCCAAAAGGGGGTGGAGAAGATGGAGGAAGCGACGTGGGTCAAGCGCCTTTTGTGGGAAGTCGTGGAGCGTGGTGTGGCCGTGTTTCCCGAGCTCGCGACCCAGCGGCAAGTGCAATTCCTCATTCACAGTGCCAGCATGCTCGAGGCCGTTGGCCACCATCGACGCATGGCGCTGTACCTCCATGAGGCCGTCGCGCTGCTCGCGCAGAAATGGCGTCCGTTGACGAATGGCCTGCTCGTGGCCTCTCCAGGAAGTCAGACGAGCCACCCGCGGCAACGTGCGCAAGAGCTTGATGTCGCCCTTCGCCTAGAAGCGATCACTGCCCAGCGTCTCGGGATGGCTGATCGGTCTACGTGGGAACCCACGAGTCTGCGAAGAAGAACACGGCGGCTACGGAAGCTGCAACGGCAGCAGCACCACAAGAAAGCGATGAAGGTCACCATCCCCATGGCGATCCAGGAAGTCGAGCCGTGGCTCGTGCTTCGGTTCCACGTGCTTCGGCAGCTTGTCTCGATCGCCAAGCTATTGGCCGAGCCGTTCCTCGTGGGGCGCCATTGCATTCAGCTGCTTCAAGTTCTGGCATGGTGCGATGAGATCGCACAGCCGTCTTCATCAGGTGATAGTGCGTCCCAGTTCTCCATTGACCAGCCACAGTCTCCATTCTCACTCGACAATCCTCGCGCCTCGCTATCGGCTGGGTATCGTAGCGGTCTGCACACGAATGCGCGAGTCAGTGGTGGTGGAGCAGCAGGCGGGAGTAGCAGCGGCCCGCATTTCCACGGCGTCTACGCGACGCCGCCTGCCAGCATCGAAGTCAAGAGCAAACGGTATTTCAACATGTCTAACTCGCCATCAGCGACCATGTCAACAGCCGCCGCGACGATCACCTCGACGATCGCCAACACGCCGCGCACACTCCTGGCCACACCACGGCAACAGTTCTCAGCGGCCGTGAACGCCATCTCGACCAAGGCCGCGCCAGCCGCCTTCTCGTCGTTCTCCAACCCGCACTACAATACGCCTTCATCTGCCTCGTCCACGCCGCCGTCAGTTGCTGCGAGTAAACATCGAAGTTCCAGTGCAAACGCCGTCGACCTGATGAATGGAGCCAGTAGTGGAATGGCGACTGCCAATTTCAACGGCGCCCGCAGCATCCGCAGTGGGTCCGATGTAGAGATTGCCAGGGCAAGTACTGGTTTCATTGCACAATCAGAACCTTCACCGACCTGGGGCCACTACAATCGAGTGGACGGACTGCCATGTCCCGTGTGGGACTTGCGCTCGCGCGTGGAGATTCAGCGATTACAGCGGCGCGTGCTGAGTATTCTGGAAGCCGAGTGTGCCGTCCTCCGGCCCACCGAGCAGCTGAAGCTCGATAGCTTTATCCATGTCGACGGCGTCCGGATCCTATATGACGCCCAGCGGAATCCTCTTCTCAAGAAGGACGTGGCGCTCGTCAGGTGTGGGGTCTTGCCCGCCAACGGCACAGCCACCGAGTCTCCCGCCTTCTTCTACAACCCCTTTGACAAGCAGAAAACGTCATCGATGGTGACGTCAACGTCTCGGCGTAAGGGCAGCGACTCGGACTCGGATGAGGAGACGGACGGGCAGGATGCGACGTCCAGCAGCTTTCAGCGGTGCTTTCCTATCCATGAGCGTGTGCAAGTCGAGGTGACGCTGTCGAATCCGTATGGCATTGAGCTGGATCTCCAGCAAGTCGCCGTGTGGATTGACGCCCCGCCAAACCGCTCGCCGTCCTCAGGCACGAGTGCTGTGGAGGCGTATCCCAGCTCGGTCGTGTTGCAGCCTTATGAGAAGCGGAAAAAGATCGTGCTGGGCGTGCGTGGCCTCCGCGCGGGCGCGTTCCACGTGGCGGGCTGCTTCATCAAGGTGCTCAACATCAAGACGTCGTTCCGGACCAAGTCGCCGCTGCCACTCGAGATTGTCGAGGCACTACCAGTATTGAGTCTCTCACTCGTGGAGATTGGTAGTCTCTCGGAAGAAGCGGACGCCGAAGGCGGTGGTCTTCTAGCGAGCTTAGAGACTGATGCCTCCATCGCGTCCATGGCGATCACGGATCCCATCTGTATGTTTGCCAACGAGACCAAGCGCTGTGTGCTCCACGTGCGCAATACCGGACAACGCGCCGTGCAAGCTCTCCACGTGACTGTCCGAGCCGGCAAACCCGGCATGTCGCTCAGTGTCGCCCAGTCAAGAACTGTCTTTTCCACAATGGAAGCCCAATCAGCCGAGTCTCCGTTGGCGTTCGAGACTGAAGGCCTATGCTTCAAGTGTATTGCGAGTGACAACTCGCTCGCATCGCTTCTGCCACTGGAACGCGGGGACCACCTGGCCATTCCGTTCGAAGTCTCGCTTCGGTCTCTACCAACGCGCGCAACCGCAAATCGCCAAGAGCAGCTCCAGTGGACCTTTCTCTATGGGGAGGACACGGACGCAAGTGCGACGGTTTACTACCGCGAATCTCAACAGCTCGTAACGCTGGTCTCCTTGGGTTCGCTGCAAATTCGCAACGTCCAAGTGATCCCCACGAGCTCCGTTATGCTTCCGTCCCCAGTGGATTCGACAGACAACGACGCCTGCACCGTCGTGGTGGAGGTCGCGAACCCCACAGAGACCGTCTTTTTAGTTCGAGTTCGCCCAAGCGTGATGGAGAGCGGGTCTGTATCTGGCCATGGAGACTGGGATATCGAAATCGGACGACAGAGTTCCAGGTGTCTCGTGGTGAAGATCCCCCGGGTGGAAAGTACGCGAGTCGCAGAGAGGTCGGGGGTTGCGGATCTTCTTAACGAATGCCTTGAGCTGACATGGAAGACGTACTTTGGCACGACCGGCTCCCTGTTCTTCCACGAAGGGCTCTGGTCAGAGAGTGAACGTGAAATCGCCCTGCTCCACCTCATTCGTTCCGACCTTTCGTTTCAACTCCAGGCACAAGACGGGTTGGAACTGGCTTGCAGCGAAGACCCGCAACCGTTAAAAGCGGAGCTACGTGATGGGGGATCGCCATTTCCATTTCGCTTCTACCAGTCGGCGCTCCACGAGCTCTACGAGCCTGTGCAGTTCGTGGCGAAATTGTTTCAGCCTTGTGCAGTGGCAATTCGGGTTCGGCATGATTGGGGCGCTCCAACCGACCGGTTGACTTATGACGACGGAGAGGCTGCGTCCGCCAGTGGCAGCAGGGACGTGGAGGTGGAAGTGGTTATTGGACGCGAGAGCGAGACATCCCTCGAGCTCTTGCAGTCCGATGATGACGACGCCGTGATGGTGGCCGGGCAATCCCAGCGAATTCTCTCGACAGCGGACGCCGACGCGGTCGTCAACGGTTCCAGTGTCGAGTGGCAGTGGGCCATCAAGTGCGTCTTCCTATCGGAAGGCGTGTTCGACGTGACTGTTGGTGGCCGGCGGTCGCTGAGCATTGATGACAATAGCGAAGAACCAGAAGTGATGGCACTGAGCCGCGTGTGGTACCATGCTCCTCTTCGGATTCGCTGCATCCGGTGATGGCACTCATGGTCCAATTCACTGGGCTATTTTTGATGCTCGCTTTAACCCACGACGGGTCACGCTTTTGCGTGCTTGCGCCTCGCACCCAAGGAACGACGACCACCAAAGCAGCAATGATGGGCGAGTACTTTCATCTTCGCCAGCTCCTGTGGGATGAGATCTGTCCACATGTGCGACCCTCGGAAGCCGAGGAACTGCGCCGCGCGATTGGGAACCAACTCATCGATGGAAACGCAGAGCTGAAGCAAGAACTCGGTCTGCTCGTGGAGATTCTGGCCGAGTTTCAGCGGCAGAGCGACGGGATCCGGGTACGTGCATATGCGGATTGAATCCTTCCAACATGGGTTTCTGGGCTTACATCTCTCGGCGACAGGAAACGCTTGTGGCGCGTCGTCCACAGCGGATGCCTGAGCCGCCCGGGCGTGCGCTGCTCATTGAAAAGCTCAAGCTACTGGCGTCCGATCTCAGTGTCCAAAACGCCACGCAACGCGTCTGGCAGTCGTCCAAACAACAAGAACTGATAGAGTATGTGCTCTCGGTCGACAGCGGCGAGAACGACTGGGCATGTCCATCAAAGACTCCACGCATGGCCGAACTGACCGACCCACATAGTCCGCGTCCGTCTGCGCGTGACGGCGTCCTACTGCGTCCAGGGACAAGTACGGGAACGCGACCCACGACCGCAAGCTCTCAGGGCCGACCCGTCTCTCGAGGGTCGACGCTCTCCGTGTCGACCACGTCTTCCTCGATTGTCGAATCACCTGAGGTACCGAAGGAGGAAGCTCTGCGTTGTACGGTCTCATGAGTGGGGAACCAATCTCACTTCTGTCCAATGGCTACAGGTTCGGAAGCGACTGAACGTGGATGAGATTGACTCGATCAAGGACGACGTTCAAGAGGCGCTGCTGGAAGAGAAGCAGCAGCTGCTGGAAGACGTTGAGTTTATTCAGGTGAGCGGTCCTCTTCCTCTCTGCTAAATGGACCGCCTATGAAGACACTGACGTCCCACGCAGAGCTGCATAGACATGGAGCAGGAGCTCCTGGACGATGACCGGCGACAAATCTCGAGCGCGCGGCCGCCGCCGACGCTGCAGGAGCTCCAGGAGCTGCGGCGAACGCTTGAGAAGACACTGGAAGACCACGAAGACGTCGAACGGCTCCACAGTATTCTACGCAAAACAGAGACGCCGACACCTAGTGATGTAGCGCCACGCCGTCCAAGCCATACGCTCCACCCTACGACACTCACCACTGCGGCAGTGCTGCCCCGGCCGCCACCGCGTACACGCGAGCTCATCGGCTACGACTTCTTTCGTGTGGACCACGACGAGCTGAGCGACGAGGACTCTGTCAGTCGGCGTAGGGTGAGTCCCATCGGCAACAGCGGCAGCATACGTGGCACTAGAGTGCACAAGATGCGCTCCACGATTCAAGAGGCACGCGATGAGCCCTTTCTAACGTAATACGATTACGTGTTACAGCCTCTTCCTTTTCCTCAGTCGTCGCCGACCGAGTGGAGCCCAATCTCCGTGAACTCGCCAGCCGCCGCGTGGGACGAGGACGCGCGACTGGCCGCCGCAGCGCTGGTTTTACGGGGAGACGGCGGCTGCGCACCCGATGACTCGAGCGCGTGGGTCTCGATCGCTCGGTCTGGATTCAGTCGCCCATTGTCCAGCACGCGCTTCATCACAAGTGGGAAGGCTTCGCTCGTAACTTGGATCTCCTTCATCAGCTGCGTGGCGATGGCAACGTGGAGCTGTCCACAGAGAAGTTACGAGGTCAGCAACTCAACGGGAGAAAGAGGAAAGGCTACACACGCACCGTATTGGCGGCGTCAAAGACACTGGCGCGCTTATTGCTCTCCTTGTAGAGCGCGCCACTGCGCAGCGCGACCACGCACTGGAGCGTCACGTTGATGAGCGCGCAGGCCAAGGGGAAGTGGCGCGTCGGGTGCTGCGACACGGCGTGGAAACGCCGCGCCACTTCGGCGTGCGTCTCCACAAAGTGCAGCATCTGCAGCAGCGAGAGCACGCCGCAGCCGCGCAAATCGGTTGATGGATCCGAGCCCTGGAAGCCGATGGTTTCCCAGTGCGGCCCCATGAGCGCCACATCCGCGCGGCTGCCCGTGGGGAGCAGCTTGCGGTAGATGGTCTGCAGCATGCCCACGTGGACGGTATTGCGCGGGTCAAACTGCGTCGCGGCCACGCAGAAGAAGCGGTCGCGCTGCTCGATCGCACCGCCGAACGCGAGCCGAGGCCGGGAAAAGCAGCTAAAGCAGGACGCCGACGGCGGTTTATCTTCGGCGATAATGGAGTCGCGATGCGCGAGCACGGCGTCGCTCTCTAGAAAGTGGCGCAGCGCCTCTGCGTACGTGATCTTGCTGCACGCGTTGGCGTCGGCGTGTCCCACTGACGGCAGCGGTGGGGCAAGCTGCAGGTGGGGCTGCAGATGGATCTCCTTCCACTCGTTGCTGTCGTCGTCTCGCACGGAGTTCGCGGAGTGGTCTGCAAACGTCGCCGTCCGCTCGCTGGTCACCCGCACGGCGTCCGCGTCCTGTGCCTCTTCTTCTTCCTCTTCGTTTTCCTCTGTGATGGCGGGCGTCGTGAGCTCGTGTGCCCCTCTGTGCGTGGTCTCACTCGCACTCGGGACTGTGGCGGCATCGCCATCATCCAGCAAGCGCACTTCGTGGTCACCGAGCCCGCGCTTGTAGATGTTGTGCAGCTCTTTGACCGTCAGCGCACCGTCGTTCTCTGCAGGCTTGATCGTCTCGGGCGGCGGTGTCTCGCGGAGATGGCGCTTCTCGTACACAGTGGCCCACTTGAGCTCCTCCACAAGAACCGCTTCTTCTGCCGCTGCACTTCGCATGGCTAACGACGCGCGCGTCGCTTGTAAAATGGTCTCGACTCGCGTCGGCGACACCGCACCAGCATCGCCCTCGACTCCATCGGGAATGGCGCCGAATTCATCCGCGTCCTCTGCTGGCTCGACGGCAAGAGCATCGGAACGCCGCTGCGCTAAGGACGCGTCGCTCGGGAGTGTCACTTCATTCTCCAGCTCCTGGAACGTCGGTCCCTTTGCGATACTGTAGGCGTCGTCGCGGCCCTCGCGGTCGGGGCGCTTGCGCAGACTTTGGTACCCGATGCCAAACGCGACGCCGCTGGACTCGGGATGCACCACTGGTACTTGTGCAGCGCGCACTTCAAGCGGATCGTCAACGCCCAACGCGATATCGTCCGCTTTAGAGCGACTGTCGGCTGGAAGCGTCTTCTTGGCGGCGTGGTCTTGGTCGCCAGCCGCAAGCGCCCTGAGCAAAGGGTTGGAAACGACCGACGTATGCCCCTCACATTCCGTTTCTGTGACTGCCGCGTCTTTCCGCTTGATCGCTCGGATTTCTTCGGCCACGACGGTATCCACTTCGAGCTCTTCTTCATTGTCACTCGCTGTGGCCTCCAGCGACAATGGCGGCGGAACGACTGCCTCGTCTTCATTCTCCGAGTCGGAATCGTCGTCGTCGTCATCCCCATCGTTGCCGTCACCGGCGTCTTGGCCAGAGGCATTTGTTGGATTCAGACAGCCGCTGAACGTGGGTTGAGGCAGAGTCGCCATCGGCGCTGGTGGTGGCGACACCAGAAACTCCACGTCGTCTCCGACATTGCGTACAGGGCGTGGATCGACGGGTTCCCCCGAGCCATCACCGGAAGGCTGCTGCGACTGGTATTCGCCCTCCCCTTCCGCCACGGTTTGTTCCATCAACACGGTCTGTTCCATCAATACGGAATCTTCCATCGGCGGTGAAGTTGAGTCGACGACCGCGAGATCACCGTCCGACTCATTTCTCAGTCCCGCATGTTTTGGCTGATCGCCATCGTCTGGCGCTTGAGCATCGGCATGCTGCTGTGTTTCCAGTGGGGGGTCCACTGATGCTTCCCACTCTATCTCATCAGACTCTGCGGCCACAGTCGCGCTACTGTTGGGCATCTCGTCACCATTCGCTGCGCATGGTATCTCTCCCTGATCTGGCGCGGCTGCCTCCTCTGTTTCCATTGACACTGGGCCACTAGAGAGGGGATCGTTCGCCTCAGCTGGCGCGCTTTCTTCAGCCTGATCAACCGCATGCGCCACGAGCGGAGCGCTTTCAGCTTCATTGGTTTCCGTTGTGCTCAGTCTCTCTTGCGGATCCGGCGAACTCTCCAGCCGAGCGTCCATCGCCTCCACCGCCGGTGCCTCCTCCAGGGCGTCGACCATCACCTCTTCGTCCTCGTCCTCCTCCACCGCCGCCGCGACAGTCGCTACTGTTTCATCGTCCCCTGTCGCATCTTGGCTGCAGGTAAGTAGCTCACCGATAGGCTCCGACTCGCCAAGATTCTCAACCGCGTCGCTAGTCCCACCGTCGAGCGACAACGTCACGCTATCCAGCTGCCGAAGAACATCCTCTGCAGACATGTCATCGCCACTGGTCACCACGCCTGCCAACTCCTCTGTACGTTCAGTCGGCTCACTCTCGTGAGTCTCCACCACCCCTCCTGTGTCCTGCAGAAGATCTGCTTTCCAGCCGCCCCCACCAGCGTCAGCGCAACGGATCAGATGCCGCTCTGTCTCATCTCGCCACTCACCGTCCAGCAGCTCCGCATCGGCCATACTCTCTCTATCTATCTCCCCTGTCCTTCCTTCCCCCACTGCCAGACAGACTGAAGATGGACGGCTGCTTGTCACGCGTGGCGCAATGCGTATTCGTTTCGTTCCCAGAATAGGACCAGCTTCAACATCTCCTTCTCCTTTCCATTGGCCAAAATACAGCTCCCATAACCACCAATGAAATCTCCATCGCGTGGTTGCAGAGAAGTCCCGCATTGCCCAAGATGCGGTCGCACGTGAAGGAGGCGGCGCTGGTGGCGTCCTACTTTGCGCGCTTTGCCGGCGCGGCCTTCTGCCTGCTGCAGACCGTCGACACCATCAAGTGCGTGGGCCCGTCCATGCTACCGACGCTCAACCGCGACGGCGACATCGTGCTCGTGGACAAGCTCACGCCGCATTTCCGCCCGTACGAACGCGGCGAAGTCGTGATCGCGAGGTCTGTCTCCAACCCTCGCCACACGGTCTGCAAGCGCGTAATCGCCAAGGTAGGGCAGTGCACACTGTGTCCTTGCAATGGTGGTATACTCACACGCGCCCGCACACGTTATCAGGAGGGCGATACGGTCTGCGTGCGACCGCGCTACTCCTCGTCGGAAGTCGAGTTCCACAAGGTACGCGAATGCAATACAATAGTGATCTGTGGCTACTCGTACTCATGAGATCCGATGGTCATGTGGGGGAAATGATGGTAGATCCCGCGCGGCCACGTATGGCTCGAAGGAGACAACAAGCATGACTCGCACGACTCGCGCTATTACGGTCCCGTGCCGTCTTCGCTGCTCCAGGGGCGTGTCGTGATGCGAGTGCGTACTCATTTGGTGTATGCTATACAGCTGTGGTCTCATGTGTGTCGTTGCCTGCAGATATGGCCGCTCAACAAGCTCACGCTGATGGAGAAGCAGTTTGCGTCCCAGGCGTTTCGAGAGCCATCCACTTCCTGAGCCTTTGGGCCCTAACACAGTTGAATATATTACCCAGAAGCAACTCGATGTCGAAGTCGCTAGTGGCCAAGTCATCTCGATGATGGCAGGCTGCAATCCCAGTATGAGCCATTGAAGTTTTCAACCTTTTCATTGGATAAAAGTATCCATATTCCGTATATGATTGGCCAAAATCACGTCCCATTTCCACCCTCACGCCTTTTTCCCATACGCAATCAAAAACGCCAATGGCGCCAGCGCCTGTGCTCGTGCGGAACGCGGCGCTGCTGGTGGGCTGGGCGTTCGCCATCAAGGTCACGGCGTTCGACGCCATGTACGGCATCGGTCGCTCCATGGAGCCGACCGTGCCCGACGGCTCGGTCACGCTAATCGACCGGCTCTCGCCGCGCTGGCGCCGCTACCAGCGCGGCGACGTCGTGCTGCTGCGCTCCCCCACACGGGGCGACGGCTCCAAAGTCATCAAGCGTATCCTCGCACTGGTACGGATTGGCGGGGCGAATGCTTCGTATACAGTGCTGAGTTGTTCATGTCGTGCGTAGGAAGGGGACACGATCGAGCTCCAGCCGCGCTTCGACGAGACGCGCGCCGGCCGCGTGGTCGTGCCCAAGGGCCACGTGTGGGTGGAAGGTGACAATGCCACCATGTCAGTGGACTCGCGCCACATGGGCGCCGTGCCCGCCGCGCTCATCGACGGCCGCGTACAAGCAGTGGTGCGTTTGTCGCCTTCTTCCCTGTCGTGCCCAGACTGCAACTCATGTTACTGATACGTTCGACAGGCATGGCCTCCCAGAGCCATTTCGATTGTGCGGTAAAATAGAATGGATATCGTACTCTTCCTGGCGTCCTTGACTTCTAGTCCTCCGTTGGTGACGTCCATGCTGTACGTATCAACTGGTGGTCCACACGCATCCGCATCAGCTTCATCACACCCGTTTCAATCCGCATGAAGAGCAGAATTTGGCCTGGGGCGGAACATAGTCGCTGCTGCATCCTGGGCATTTGGCGTGCAGAAATGTGCTCGATGCGGGAGATGCATCTGCCAACGGCGCCGTTGCCTTTGTCGTAGAAAGTCCATTGGTGGAGTTACTACCCATGACCGCGGCGCGCTGCCTCTGCTTCTCCTCGTACACCGAGTGGTAGTAGTCCATTCGCTCGAGCTCTTCGCGCGCGTCCGCAAACAGCCGTTTGATCCGCGACTTGTCTTGCGTGTGGACCTCGTCTCGGAACTTCATGCGCACGTACGACTTCATCATCTCGCGCTGCTCCCACTCTGGACATTTGCGCGCCGATCGCATACACGCGCGATACAGAGCCAGCGCATCCTTCCGCAGCGCGCTCGTCGTCGCCATTGCTTGCTTGTACAGTGTATCCAGAGTGTGATGCCCAAGTTGCCTTCTCGAATATACCGTTTATGTACCAGTATACTACCGGTAATTCTGTTTGGCGGTATCATAACCAGTTTCTTGTATTACCGGTTTCACCGGTATGAGCGGTCGGTGCAAAATGGCCCACCGCAGAGACTAACCGGGGGAGCGCAGTGAAGCAGAGAAACATGAGCTCGCGCAGCATCGCCCACGCGCTCCGCGGAGGCGTGAGCCTCACTGTGCGCCGCTCGACGCAGATGGTGCGTGGTGGAGGCGGCCACCACCACCGCCCGCCGCCGCCGCCGTTTGCGCGTCTGCCGCCCGCGACCCAGCCGCTGCACGAACACTCGGAGCTGGTCTGGAACGACGGCGTCGCGCCCGAGACGCTCATTGACTTTGACGCCCCGCACATCCCCAAGTACACCGCGCTTAAGCACCTGGGCTTCGCGCTTGGCGCCTTGGCGACGCTCATGGGTGTCGTGACGCTGTACGACCCGAACTCGCTCCGACAAGCCGTACGTATCAATCGTTTGGACCCTGAACGGCTGAAGGATCACAATAGTAACAGAAACCAAACGTGCCCGTCAAAAATGTACAGGCAAAGCGCGGCGACAACCTGCCTGACTTGAGCTGGGAGCTTGGTCACGCCGACGAGCCCGAGGGAGAGATGGATGAATAAATTCAAGGACGAATGACAACAAAGGCTCTGTCAATGGGGGAGGAAGATGTCGATACTGTACTGTCACCATGGCGTCTTCGAGGGCTTTCTCTGCATCCACGAACAGCCAGTCTACGCACAGTGTGGCCAAAGTCTTTTTATCAATATCATCAAGCATTGAGTCCTAAAATGTGCACTGGGGGGGGATTGGATACTGTGAGGAAGATCCCTGTGACGGAAGGTGCTGCAGTCTTGAAGCTCTATGGGCTTGCGCTGAGGTTTCGCTTGGCCATGATGGAATCAATGAGTCCGAACTCCACCGCTTGCTGCGGGTCCATGAACAGGTCTCGATCCATTGCCTTCTCGATCGCTTGGAGCGGTTTCCCAGTGTGGAGCGCGTAGAGCCCATTGAGCCTGGACACAATTACAACGCCAACTCAGACCTGAGAACTGGACGTCACCAGATTCCCCTTTGGAATCGACGAGCGTACCGTGCGCGAAGTTTAATGATCTCTTCAGCCTGGATCGCAATGTCACTCGCCATGCCCTGCGCTCCGCCCGACGGTTGATGGATCATTATCTACGAACCACACGATCCAGTCAAATTGCCCCCTGTTAGAAAACTTGACTGAATTCCAATCGATCGCAGGTGCAACGTACTCGTGAGTTTGGGAGCGAAAATCTGTGGCCGGGGGCGCCGCCCGCGAGCAGCAACGCGCCCATCGAGGCGGCCTGCCCGATGCACAGCGTGTTCACGCGGGGGTGGATGTATTGCATCGTGTCGTAGATCGCCAAGCCAGACGTCACCACACCACCGGGACTGTTGATGTACATGAAGACGTCCTTCTCGGGGTGTTCGGCCTCGAGAAACAGCAGCTGGGCCGTCACGAGCGACGCCATGCTGTCGTTCACGGGCCCGTGGACAAACACAATGCGCTCCTTCAGCAGTCGCGAGTAGATGTCGAAGACACGCTCGCCGCGCGGCGACTGCTCGAGCACCATCGGCACGACCGAGTTCATGAACGAGTGGAATCCGCGGCGCGCCATCGTCACTCGTGGAGCAGATCCCCAGCTTTTTCGAACCTGTGAACTTTTGCTGCGGGAGTGGATTCTTGGCATGAAACCCTTGCAAAAACGATTACGAATAAGAAAGGGTAATAATGGCGAATGAGTTGTTTGGCATTTCCCACGGCAGAAGTCAAGTGATCACATGCACAAGGAATCATGCGTTGCTCTCAATCTACAAGAGCACAGTGTAAGACCAACAGTTCGATGAGAGGATCAAGGTCAACTCTTGCACAGCCAGCTAAATCAGTAGCAGTACCTCATCAAGCGCTCGGAACATAAAGTTGGAGAAGACCGGGTCGAGCAGCGCCTTCTCGAGCGCCTTCATGCGATTTGCAGACGAGTCGATCTGGTATTGATAAGCCAGCCAAACAGTCAATACACATGTCGGTTCCTCAGCATAGCAAGAAAAAAGAGGTTACCTGTGTCAGCAACTCACGAACGTGAGGGTTAGCGAGGTGTTCCTTGGTGGCGGCGGACTGGCGCAGTCCGGCAAGCTGCTCCGACGTCAGAAGCTTGGTGGGATCGATGTGCTCGTCTGCTTCTTCGTGGATCGGGGGCTTGGACCCACCACGGACTGCTGCAGGCTCAATTGCAACGGCGCCAACGCCAATGGTGGTCGAGCCATTCCCGTTGGTCGCGGCGGTCGCTCCTCCTTCGCAGGGCGTTTCCTTGTGGATCTTGTAGCAGCCAGCGCTGCAGTACGGCGCGCGACACGATGGGCACTTGTACTTGGACTCCTGAGTCTCGCAGATCAGGCAGAGCCGCGCCATGGTGTCGGCGCTGTACTTTCCTTCTTGTTTCCTCTGGCTCACGTCGCTCGTGACGCTTGATGACAGGATGAAGAGACCGGTTCGCTGATGGCTGTGAAGTAACTTACGTGAGCCGCGACTATTGGTGCTTGGGCCCCTTATTGCTACTTAAGCCTACCCCGCAATGACCAGGCTCTGGCACTAACGCGAGGGAATCGCCGACACGGGGAATCTCGGGAGGTGCATCTTTCCTCGACCCTTTGAGAACGGGGACAGTGACATCAGCAGGCCCAGATCGCGGCGACGCGTGCTCCCGCATTCCGGAACTGCGTGGTGGATCTACGCGGCGACCATGGAGCGTCTGCAGTGCGTTGCGCAAACCTATGCATGGGGGAAGCGTGGCCGTGACAGCCGCGTCGCGCAGCTCATGGTACGGCCGCCAAAAGATACCAGAGAGTCGAGCAGCTCTGCCTGACGAACACTCACCTGTATTGCGCAGGAAGGCAGCGACCCGAGATTCCACGTGGCGGAGAACGTCACGTATGCAGAGCTATGGTGAGAAGCGTATCGTGGATGGCGGTGGTGCAAGCGTACTGCGTCTTTGCTGACGGGGTGATCCTTCATGGACGTTATAATACTAGGATGGGCACGCATCCGAGTGGCCCGACCAAGATCGTCCGCAACGGCGAAGCGACGGAGCTGTTGAGCGAGTGGCTCGTGGTAATTCGGCGCTTGTTGTGGCAATCTGCTTTGCACGCTCGCTGACGATGTGCTTGTGTTGCACTGAAGAACCACCCGGCGGCGGCGGGCGCAGCGGCCGAGAATGGAGATCTTCCTTTTCTCTTCAAGGTGCTGTCCGTCGAGAAGGCACTCTCAATTCAGGTGCGTTCGACTTGCAGCGGAAACGCAGGTGGTGTGGTACATCCGTGGTTGATGGCGCCTACTGCTGCGGCTGTCTAGGCACACCCGGACCTTGCGCTTGCGCGTTCGCTGCATGCCAAATTCCCAGCGATCTACAAGGATGCGAACCACAAACCAGAGATGACGATCGCTCTCACACGTTTTGAGGCATTGTGTGTGGCTGTGCTATTGCTCTTGCGATTTGTACGTGTACTGTGGTGCTCAGTGGGCTTGCTCTCTATTGCGCAGGTGCCAATTCCGACCGATTGACGAGATCGTCGCGCATATCGACGCCGTACCAGAGCTGCGAGCGATTGCCACGGAAGAAGGTACGTCCGTCCGATTGATATGGCAGAGAAAGGCCTCCTGAGCTGACTCTGTGGGTGCGACTGTCTGTTCATTCACCAGCCGCGTGTGCACTCTCGGAACGTCGCACTCAGAATGCTCTCCGCGAGTACTTCCACGGTTTTATCCACGCGAGCCACGACGCGATTGCCGCGCAGGTGGCGAACCTGCGCACGCGTCTAGGCGCCAAGCCAGCAGCCGATTTGTCGGACGTGGACGCGCTCGTGCTGCGACTCATTGGCGAGTACGGCGACGACATTGGCTGCTTTTGTCCGTACCTGCTCAACTACGTGACGCTGCAACCGGGCGAGGCCGTCTTTCTCGGCGCGAATGAACCGCACGCGTATCTCTCGGGCGACTGTGTCGAGTGCATGGCGTGCTCGGACAACGTCGTGCGCGCGGGACTCACGCCAAAGTTTATTGACAAGGAAACGCTCTACGAAATGCTCACGTACCGCACGTGTCGGCCCGCGATTCTGCTGGGAGACCGCGTCTCGGACTGTGTTCGCGTCTACTCCCCGCCCGTGCCCGAGTTCGAGGTCGAGGTCGTGACTGTCCGTCCGTCGAGCAAACAGCAGAAAACATTGCTCCACCCACGACATGGCGCGTCCGTGCTGCTCGTCGTGAGTGGCGCGGGCAACGCGCACCTCGTCTCCCAGAAAAAGACGTTTGCCGTCGGCACGGGGCAAGCGTATTTGATTGGCGCGGGCGAGACTGTCGAGATCCATGTTGCAGACGACAGCACCAGTCCGTTGGTGGCCTATCGAGCGTTCCCCAACGAGAGTCTCCAACCCAGCGACGCCACGCAGTAGTGGGCGTGTCAGTGGGCCAGAGAGTTGAAGGTTATATAGATTTGGTTTCGCACTATTGTACGCCTGTTGATTCTCATCACGCCACACTCAAATTGTCACAACTCTCCATGAGGCTCTGGGCAACATTCCGCATGACCCACTGGACTTCACGAGGGGCGCGATGCGAGGCCGGAGAGCTCGCAAGCTGCTTTGGCGACCGAATCGACGATGACCCAAGCGGTGTTGTTGAATATCCACTGCAGCCGGGACCGACAATGGTTGTCGCAGCCGAAGTCGGCGTGTTGGCAGACGAGGCAGGGTCGTCTTCCAATACAAAGTCTTCGTTGGCGTACTCAATGATCTCGCCATCCAGCTCTTCAAAGTCATCGCTGTACTCTGCCTCGTTTTCTTCGCCGGCAAAGTCCGAGTCGTCGCTGTAGGCCGAGTGCTCGCTGTAGAAGTTCTCTTCGCCGTCGTAGTCGTCGCTGTTGGACGAATAGGCATCTTCGTTGTTGTCGTCGCTGGAACTCGCCTCTTCCAGTTCCAACTGTCGCAACATGCCGCTGTCGCTCAGATTCGAAACGTCGTTGGTCGCATCCACGTGTTCGCCGTCGACCATCATCGAGTCCTCAAGAGACAGAGTCAACGTGAGCGGCGTCGTATCTGATCCACTTGATCGTCTCGAATTGATCCCTCCCCGTTCCTGGAGGGTGTACGAAGTAGCAGAAGGTCTCGCTGCCCCCGCGCGTGGCGGGATGCCATGTCGTTGGCCAACTGCCAGATCGAAAACGCGTCGACGAGTATCGTGTCCAGGCTTGGGAGGTTTCCCACTACCCCCGCGTTGCTGCTGCTGTTGGCGTGCTCGAGTTCTCGATTGCGGCGCGTATTTGACCGTGAGGCTGTCGTCGCATTCTTCCGCGTAGACCCGCTGAAAGTTTGGATTCATGAGCGCCTCGGCTGCTTCAACTTGAAACCGATTGTCGAGCTCCTCTTCCACCTCTTCGGCACTTGGGCGCCTCGAAATCGATTGTGCAGCGTCAGCACCCCCGCGTCGCTCAACCCAGGCGACGCCGCTCGCGTTTCCATTCCCAGCGGCTGCTTTCTTGCGAGTCGGGGATGGTCGCACGGCTGTCGCTGGCTTTTGTGGTTGAAAACATCCTGCTGGTGGACCGAGCTCGTCGGGTTCGCCCACGACCAGCGGCTCGGGAGTCTTACTGCGCTCGGGTAGTCGAATATCAAGACTGGACTCGTCCAGTATGCCCGAAGCGTCCAGAAGTTCGAGGTCGCTACCATCGCCAGTGACCACTTCCTCGCGGTCGTTTGGTGAGATAGCGGCCCATCGATTCTGCGTTGCTGGTCCTCCGCCTCGGCGCGTTCTCCCGTGACTCATATCGGTTGAGGCCCGCCGCCCTGCACCCTTGGTGTGTGGCGTTCGCCGCTTCGGTGTGCCGTGCGGACGGCGCGCGACTGCTGTCATCTTGAGCGATCCCCCGGATTCCACAAGCGCTGGAAACACAAAGTTGAAGAACTAGTGAGTGCGAGTACACTTCAAGACAGTCGTCACCTATATACCAATGCACCTTGCATATGATTGCGCACGTAGGGCATCGCAAAGATCTGGTCCATGGTCGGCCGAACCTCGGGGCGTTTGTCCAACAGCCGCTTGAGGATGTCCGAGATCTCGAGGTCGTAGTGTGCTGGCACAGCAGCAAACTATGTTGATCAGAGACAACACAAAGAGAAAGATAGTTAGTGTAGCACGCCCCGCTATCCCTCGTAGGATACGTACGTCATTCTGCACGATCTTGAGAATCAAAGTGAGAATGTTCGGCGCGTCGAACGCGTGCTTGAGCGCCACGATCTCGTACAGGACGCAGCCCAGCGACCAGACGTCGCTCGCGTACGAGTACGGTTTGCTTTCGCACACCTCAGGGCTCATGTAGTACGGCGTGCCCACGACGGTCTTGGCCTGGTCAAGCGTCGAGTCGAGCGTCTTGGCAATGCCAAAGTCGCCCAGTTTGATCACGTTTTGCGTCGTGAGGAAGATGTTGCTGGTCTTTAGATCGCGGTGCAAGATGCGCTGCTCGTGGAGGTACTTGATGGCCATCGCCATCTGCACAAACCAGTCGAGGATCTGGCGCGTGTCAAAGTACCCGTGGCCACCGTTGGCGGCGATCGCGGCGCGCTCCTTAATACGACCGGCGAGATCACCGCCGTCGCAGTAGGCCATGACGATGTGGATCACGTTGTTCTCGACAAAGTTCTCCTTGTACTCGACGACGTTCGGGTGCTTGAGTTTCGCGAGCAGCTCCACTTCGCGGAACGACTGTTGCTTCTCCGACTCGCTGAGCAGCTCCATGGGGATCTTCTTGATCACGTATCGCTGATTCGTCGCGCGCTCCGTGACCAAGTGCGCCGAGCCATAGCTGCCGCGGCCAATGCATCGACCTTCCTCGTACTTGAGCATGGAGCGTTCAGAAGTTAGCGAGTGGGCTCTGAGGCAGCGTGGCGACAAGCGCCAAGATTAAGCACCGGTCTGATCGCGCTACCTCCTCTCGCTGTGTCCCAGCAACGCTTCGGGTTTGGGCTTCGGAGGGGACCCGTAGGTGGCGAAAGTTTCACGCGTCCGCACCGCGAGTGGGCGCCTTGCCGAGCAGGATGGCCGAATGGCCGATCTCGGCGGCCGCCGTTTCTTCCTTTTTCCCAACTCACACATCTGGATAGAAGACCAGTGCAACGGCCGACCTTGGCTTATGTTGCACGAAGGTGGGCGAAACGCCGCGATCTTCAACTCACTGACTCGGAGAGCAATGCGCCAGGGCATTCGAAGCGCGGCACGCAAGCGGCGGATGGGGGCGTCGGGATCGAAGGTTCGGTGGAGAGAAGGAGATGCGTGTCTGCGTGTCTGTGTGCGCGTATGAGGACTGGTGGACAGCAGGATATAGGGCAGGACGCCTGGGCGAAACCGCAAGCATACAACAGCCGAGGGTCGCGTCCCCATGGAGGACGACTCGTCAGCGACCCCTGCGATGAGCAGCTTTCGCCACAGTGGGACTAGAGAAAGCCCATCGTGCCTCCATCGGTTGGCCGGATCCAGACTTCCTGTATGCGACTCAAGCAGGAGAGTGAATAGTGCCGCGAATCGTTCACTCGTACGGTCACAAGCGAACGTTGTGCGTGTAACACCACATGTGCCAAGGTCTCGTGGCTCACCAGAAGAACTGCCTCAGGTGTGGTGGGTGAGCAATCATAGGCCCATGATGTCCACGAGGGGGTCGCAAATCCCGTTCTTCAGTCCGACGTTTTCCATGAGCGAATCGAGTGGCAAGAGTCTCCTATCACCCGCTCGATAGACTGTACAGGTGCCTCGTGACGACGCAAAGACGCACAAACGCAATGCCGGGACGGCGGGTGATGAATTGATTCCAGCTTTCTGCTTCCTCCACGTCTTGGTTCTCACTTTTCTTCAACGGAATAATGACCGGTTCAGTACCGCCGTGTGAAACGCCTGGGATACCACTAATGTCCGCTCCCATGATCATCGTGGCCGTGGCCGTGGCCAGACTCGTTCTTCTCCTTCTGAACGACAATGGCGTTCATGCGCGTGAGCTGCAGGTGGCAAACGTCCATAAAAGAGTGAGTACTATTGACCAGCAGATCTTGGATATAGAGGTTCTCCTGATAAACGCACCTCCTTCTTGTGGTGCAGACACTCCAAGTAGTCTTCGACCTGCTTGCCACACTGCCCGGAGACTTCGGTCTCTTTCTGTTAGAGTCCAAATCCTGTTAGTACCACAGTCTTTATCTTCCTATCACAGCGCCGCCGCGCGCGGAGCTGCAATACATGAGCCACATACGCTGCACTGCTCAACGTCCTTCCAGAAGCGATAGCATCGGCCCTCGCGGCCCTTGAATCCGAATCCAGACGACATCTTCGCGATGACCTTGTGCCTCAGTGACAGTGTTGCGATTGCCTGCACTTGTGGCTGAGCCACAACAGCTTGCAATTCAAAATTGAATTGAAAGACGAATTGAGTATCTTGGATCATTCTGATTGGTCAAAACGTGTCCTGTAATACTGTACTGAAGAAACGTGCTCTCATTGGATAAAACCGGGCATTGGACTTGAAATGCTTTTCGGGGCGATCTTCCCAATGCATCTGACTTCGCCAGCTTTGTTCAGACCAAATTAAGATTTGGTGAAAATTCTCCCACCACTCACACCTGCCACCAGCATCACCAGTGATTATACCGTAGCTGGCTGGTTGGCTAGCAAATCTATTGATGCTTACTAAAACCTATCAACTTGCTACCACAAAATGCCGAACTCTTCAGTGCCAAAACTGTCAGCATTTTGCGGTAGATGAATAGGTTATAGCGTCCAGCGGTCTTGATTTAACGACCATTCCGGGGCCCATACGTCATCATGGACAGGTATAACATGGTGGTGCTGGTGGTGCTTAAACGGCAAACATTTGCCGGTAGCATCTCGGAAGGAGTCATTCCGGGTCAACACCTGATCGGGTCTCACAGAACGTCAAAGTAGGGTATGTAGGCGATAGGTTATAGGTTTAGTTATGGGCCTCATATGAATTTCACCGGAGTCCGAAACGACTGGGCACGTGCTCTCTGGTGACAGATGACAAAGACAAGAAGTCGGCCTGTCGTCTAAAAACACTGGACGAATCCAAAATTACTGGACAACTGTTCTATGGCAAAGGACACCAACCAAAGCCATCTAACGTTTCTCTTCAGCAAAACCAACTTACAATTCTCAAGTTCCAGTCTCCCATAGATCTCTTCTTGTCTTGACCGATAGTATCCCTCCCAGCTCCGCCTCCACGCGATCGTGTCAGATGCAGCCGCCGCCCGCCGCACTAGATCAGTGCCCTGCAGTACTGGGCAGGGACGACGCAGAATCACCTCAGCTCAGCCAGCTTTGTTTGTGGTCGCAATGGACGCCGTGGCAACACATCCTGGGATCCGTGCATCCAAGTATCGAAGCACATCAAGACGCCCTGGAGGCAGGTGGAGCGGGTGACTCAACAACGCTTGCTGTGCATTTTGCTTGCGACTGCGATTGGCCCTCACCTGCAACACGTGGGTGGTGCCAGGTGTACGTATCAGATTTGTAATTCTTATTCATGAGGACTTGCGTCTGACATACCCACACCGCTGAAAGTTTCACTACGCCTCGTCCAAGCGACATTGAGTACAAGCACACTGGTTACGAGCTTTTGGTTCCTTTCAGATACCGTAGCACCCTCTTGTCTTGCCCACAGTGCTCGCTCGTAAAGTTACTGAGATGCTGGCCAAGTCGCCGCACGAGCGATGTGCGGTCTGGAGCCTGAGACCAAGTACTGTAGTGCGCCGACTACTGCTCCATTCTCACACTCGACTTCCTTCTTGTTCACCGCTGTCACCCCTGCTTCCGGTGTTGCAGCTGGGCTTCACGTTGACATGTGAAATCGCTTGAGCACCTCCGTGATATCCGCTTCCTGGCTAAAGAACACCGTCCTTGCCGTCCTGTTGATCACCACTTCGACACCAAGTAGATACTTGACTGGCCCTAAGTCGACCAACTCTAAATGTCTCTTGAAGCTGACGCCTGACTTTCTTGCAGTCGTTTGGCTCGCCCAGCAACAGTAGATCATCCACATACACCGTGAGCAGCATGTCGATCTCCCACTCTTGGTATCTGCCGTACAGGCCATAATCGCTCTCGACCCTCGAGAATCCAATCGCCACCAGATGATCATGTAGTCGCTGGTTCCACACATTGGGAGCTTACTTCAACCCGTACAAAGCCTTGATCACTCGACACATGAAGCCCTTTCCATTGATCTCGAACCCAGCTGGCTGCTCCGTGTAGACCTTCTCCTTGAGTACGCCATGCAAGAACGTCGTATTCCCATCATATTGCAGTATCATCCAGCCCCACTGTAGCAGATCGCCGCCCTGGTTGTCTCGAACCTGATGACCGGCGTGTACGTCTCATAGTAGTTGATGCCGTAAACTTGTTTGTACCCATGCACAACCAATCTCGCCTTGAACATCTTCACAAAGCCATACTCATCACGCTTGACTGCGAACACCCATCTGTTGGTAGTGATGATCTGGCTCTTCTTTACCGAGCCGCGTGGTACGACCACCCTGACACCGTGTCGCCGCAGCGATGCCATTTCTTCGTTCATCGCAGCTGTCCAGAATGCTGCGAATCTTGGATCTCCAGCCGCTTCCTTGTACGTCCTTGGAATCTTGAGCTCATCCGCGAGCAGCCGCTCCGTCGGTGAGACAGATTCTTCCTTGACGACATGCACTTCAAGCGTCTTGAGTGTCTTTTCAGCTTCTTGTACGTAATGTGATGCACTTCCACAAAGTTCTTGTCCTTGGAGTTTCTCTTCCGCTTTCTGGTATTGGCATTGCTCTTCATCACCAGTGGCTCAGCCCACGTCACTTTCTTCGTCCTGGAAGGTTGCTCTTCGCTAGGGCTTGACTCTGACTCATACTCCAACTCCCCCTGGCTCTCACCACCCGATGGTTCTTTAAACGCCAATGGATCGTCCACCTGGTCTCCTTTCCTCGTCGCCACCGGTCTCTCTTCTCCTCTTGAGCAGTAACGAGGCTCTCCACGTTGAGTCGCACTCTCACGTACGGTGTTTACAACAGTTCTTGCACCTCCAAGCCCCGATACTTGAAGCCCGTGTTCTACAATGTCACCAAAGTCTTGATGTATCCCACTGCACCCGACTTCTTGGCCAAGAGAAAGGCCCACTTGTACCGTGTGTACGCGTCCACAACGAGCAGGAAATACTTGCTTCTTCTTGGTCTTGGACATGTAGAGCATCTGCCGAGCCTTCGATACATCACACGGAGCACATTCGCGGTGGACGCGGCAATGCTGCGCGAGTCAACCATGTCTCGGGTGGAGTCACGCATCATCGACCCAGCATCGGCCAACCGAGAGGGTCGTCGCGTGGAAGACGTGAGGATGTGAGCGAAGCCATGATGCGCAGTGCGTGTCGTCAGTGTGGTGGTTTCGGGCACTGGGTACGTGGTTGCCCAAGTACGCCCAACGACGATGGAGGTGGATCAAGTGGAAACGGTGGCCGGGGCGGCGGATCCAACAGTGGAAGTACCCATCGCGGTGGTGGGCGCGGTGGACGTGGCGGACGCGGACGTGGACGAGGCCGTGGCGATCGCCAGTCTCACTACGGCAACAACGATCAAGGAAATGGGCAGCGTGAAGTTGTGCTTATGGTCAAGGACACGGCCTTCGGCGAAGAAGGCCCAGCTCCCAACGTCGTCGAATGGAAACTTGACTGTGGGAGTCAAATGCATCTGTGTGGCATCTGTGAATGCTTCAAGGAGTTGAGAACGGTGGACCCCAAGCAACTGGAGACGATGAGTGGTGAAACAACAACTGTCTCAGAGATGGGCAGCGTCATCATCATGGTTCCAGAGAAGGAAGGAGGTCCGTACATCCGGTGTGTTCTTCAGAACGTCTGGTTCGTGCCAGGGGCACGACTCGACCTCATCTTGCTGGACTCAATGCAACGTCGTGGGTTCAAGATGACGATTGCCAACAATCAGAACTCGTGCGTGGTCTAGCGAGGCTACGGTGAGCTGAAGTTGAAGATCAAGTTCACCAAGCCGGCTGGCATCTATCGGCTCTTTTCTCCTCGACATGATGGGGAAGTCAGTGCCTTCGAGTCGTCTGGCGTTCTGATCTCGGAGCAGGAGGAGTCCAAAGAAGTCAAGGCCAGGGCAAACAGCATTGAGAAGAAGGCCAAGAGAGCAGCTGCTGATCTGGTGGATTGGCACATGCGCTACATCCATGCGGGCAAGCGACTGATCCTCGATATGGAGAAGAACCAAAGTGTTCAGGGGCTTAAGATCAATGAGGACATGCAGCAGTACCCATCCCTAGACGACGATGCTCATTCATGCGCTCAGCCTGTATGAGGCGGTTCTTCACCTGGGCGAGGCTCTAGGATTGAGCGCCTTCATGCGAGCAGACTTGATGGCAAGCTCTGGATACACACGCGAAGCACGAGTGAGGAGAATCTCACCCAGTTTCTTGTTCGGCATTCGCTCTCCCGTCTTCTTGTAATTGATGTAGTCTTCCATGCGTTCATTTGGTATGAGATAGTGCGTCAACAACTCTCATTCCACGTCCAGCCGATTACGTGGTGGCATCCCATCGTACTCCTTCAGAAGTATGTCACGATGCAGAGTCGGCCAGCCCAGTCTCGATAGACCGGCGCATCCGTAGCCCGATCTCTTCAGGCATGGAGTTCACGATGATAAGATGAGCCTTTCTATTGCACATCCCAACACGTCCGCTCTCGTTCGTTGGGGCAGTCGGAGAACTTCTTCCGTCCTTCGAGTACATCGAGAAATCCTTGCGCAGCACATTTGGCGCGAAGCTTGGTATCCCACCAGTGGACGTTGATCGCCCCCTTCAGTTCCACCAGCTGAATATCCCGATTTGTGTCCTTGATGACCATCGTTGGTGCGTAGTCGTCCTTCGCTTCTTCGTCACCACGATCGCGCGCCGCTCGATACAGTGCGTAGACGACGTGTCTTGCTGAGGTGTTTCCGTTGCCGCGGCGAATTCGTGAATGAGCGTGCGTTGGACCCCGTCGCCAGGGGCGCTCTCCCGCAGTTGGCAGCTGCAATGTCGAAGGGGGTTCCTCCGGTCGGACCTTCATTCTCGTCATCTTCGAAGGTTTCCGAAGGTCGCACTGCCGGACCTATATCGTCGCCTGTCGCTCGGAATCCGTTGGGCTCATAACCTGTTGATTCTTGATATCAGGAGCGTTCATGACGTAGTTAGTAACCTAGATCACTAGAGCAGAGGAAGATAGAAACCCGTGACAGGCGGTTGCCAGAACGGCTCCCGGGGACTCAGAGGGTGCTAGGCTTGAGGCACATTGCCGACTGAGGATCGCGCCCTGCGACGATCCGCGCTGTGCCTCCCCAAGGC
>JAADWA010000171.1:0-44288 GCA_023335935.1 Pythium phragmiticola
CCTCCTCCTCCTCCTCCTCTTCCGCCTCCTCCATGCTGCTGCCCATGTCATCCCGCCCCGTTGCTATGGGCGGCGGAGGCGGGCCTCTCCACCGCCATCACCATTATGCCCATAATGGCGACGCCTCCATGATGGGCGACGACAGGGAAGACGACGATATGGACGACACGCTCGCCCAGCAGCTGCGCGTCCAACGAGAGGAGATGCAGTTCACGCGCATGGGCATGGGGACGGGCAAGGGTCCGCTCCCTCGCATTACGCCACCCGGTCCTCCGTCGCATCCGTTTGCATCGCAGTCCGCCCAGCAGCAATCCAGCAAGCACCATGCGTTCACGTACACGGACGGCAGCTCCTCGTCGTCTTCGTCCTCTCCGCTGCTGCGTCCGCTCAACCACGCGGCGTTCCAACAGCAGAGCCACCACCACCCGCCGACGTCGTCGGTCCCTCCTGTCTCGCCGTTCGCCGGACTCGCTCTCTCGGCGCCCGCCACGTCGTCGCTGTCGTCCGCCAGACCGCCCGTGAACCCGTTCTCGACGGCCGGACTGCTCTCGTCGTCGTCGTCCCAACAGCCGTCGATGATGACGGCATCGTCGATTGAAAACAGTCCCCGCCTGCCGTCGCTGGATGCATTCCGCGCCGGCTCGCCGCGCAATCTGAAGATGGGCATTGCGGCGCGACCGCCGACACTCTCGCTGCGGACCAGCTACAGCGGCGACTCGCCGCACCTCTCGTCCGCGCAAGCGCCGCCGCCGTCGGCGCCGCTGCCCAGTCTCATGTCGAGCTCGGTGCCGTCGCCACACCACCACTTGTCGTCGCCGTTTTCGCAGTCGCTGCCCGGCCTCTCGTTTCTCCAGGAGCGGCTCTCGCGGCAGCAGTCGTACGACGGCGACGACACGGCGACCAACGCGTCGTCGGATGACGATGAGCGCGACTCGGCCATGCTCATGATGCGGCTCAGCTCGAGCGTGCCGTCAGACGCCGGCAGTGTCAGTAATAGTGACATGATGGCCCAGGGGGGCCCACGTAGCGGCCGAGTCTGCCGGTATGCCGAATGCAACAACATTGCGCGGTCCCGTGGCCTGTGCCGCACCCACGGCGGCGGCAAGCGCTGCTCGCAGCCGGGCTGTGACAAGAGCGCGCAGGCCAACCGCAAGTGTATCGCCCACGGCGGCGGCACGCCGTGTTCGTTTGAAGACTGTGAGAAGACGGCCCAGTCGCGGGGCCTGTGCAAGGCCCACGGCGGCGGCGCGCGGTGTAAGCACCCGAACTGCCCCAAGAGTTCCCAGTCCAAGGGGCTGTGCCGCGGCCACGGCGGCGGCATCAAGTGCAAGGAAGACGGCTGCGAGAAGTGGGTCCAGAAGAACGGCTACTGCATCAAGCACGGCCGCGAGCGCACCATGACCCAGTGAGCCCGAGACGGCAGTGTTGTACTAGTAGTGGCGTTGTTCGTTAGTGGGAGGTCGTGCGGATACAAAAGAGCGTCGTTTGTTTTTTCCAGTATGGACACCGTCGATCGCGGAGGAAGGGCTGCGTCGGAACTCGTATCATAGTACGCTAATTATAATATCGCATTCTCATATCCCCAGGAGTATGCGCGTTCAGCTGCGTGTGGTGCGCGCGAGCGTCTGGCTCTCGTCGCGCGTGCTGCAGCGCGTCGACAGTTTCCTCGCGCTCGTCAAAGTGCTGGGCCTCGCGCACCACGTCGTGGGCGGCTCGCTGGACGCCGCCGCTCTCTCCACGCGGACTGCGGAGCGATGGGCGGCGATGGTGCCCATCACCTATGGCGACACGGGACGACGAGCAGTGGAGGTGGAGATTTCATCAGCGGAGCAGAGCGACCGGTCCGTCGAGATTGTGCTGTTTGTCGTGTCCAAGAAGAGCAACCAAGCGAAGCAGCACATCGCGTGCGTCGCGAGCGCGTCGCTTCAGCTTCATGAGAGCGACCTCGCGGCCGTGGACGCCGCCCATGAAGTCGTCTTCAAGTCCCAACTCGCAGACGACCTGGGCAGCGTCGAGGTCGCTCTCCAGCGAGCGGATACCAGTCATCTACAGCCGAGAGGAGACGACGCAGGCGCGTTCTCGGTCCAGTGGGCGTCAAGCGAGGCACTGGAGCGAGAGCTCGCGGCGAAAGAACGCGTGCGCCAGGAGAACGAGGCCAAGTTAATAACGCGACTGGCGGCGGTCGAGGCCAACGCCCACCGCATGGGCGTGCTGCGTGCCGAGGCGCTGCGGCTCGTTCGCCGCAGGTGCGCGGCGGCGGTGATTCAAGCGGCTTTTCGAGCGATGAGGCGACGGCGACGCGAGCGGCGACGGCAGCAGCGTCGCCAGCAGCAAGAGATGGAGCAGCAGAGAAAGGCGGCAGTGCGCGCACGAATTGTGGAGCGCAACCAGCGACGCACGCAGCGACTGAGGGAGCAGTGGGCCGTGGATGACTGGCCATCGGCAGCCGCACTGTCGACACCGCCGCCCGAGCTGGCAGATTGGCTGGAGAGACAACGCGAGGCGACGCGAACGAAACTCGAGGCGACACTTGCGCGGCTCGCGGCCGAGCGCGATGAAAAGCTACAGAGCATCACGATGTCGAAAGGCACGTGTCGCAGAGCGAGCCGTAGCTCGGAGCTGCTGAGCGACGAGCTCATTCTTGCGATCCAACGGCTCCACTTGCGAAACGAAGACTTGGTATAAACAGCACATTTGAAGATAAACAGTATTTTTGGGGTTTTGGCTCAGTCGTCCATGGCTGTATCGTCCTGCTCATCGTCGTCATCGTCCGGTGCTTTCGTGTCGACAGGGTCCACGGCTGCCACAACGTCGCCAACTTGCTTTTCGTCTTTAAACTGGCACAGAATCTAATGAGACGCAAGCATTAGTATCGATTTAGAGGAAGAGAGAAAAGGGGATCAGAGACGCACGGGATACATGGTCTCGTGGGCCGCGTGGAGATCGCGCGTGTCCTTGGCACCCGTGAAGACGACCTTCCCACTCACAAACACGAGCATCTTGACCTTGGGTCGCTCCAGGCGGTAGATGAGCGCCGGGTACACCTCTGGCTCGTACTGCGGTTTCAAGCATTGACGTAAACAGACTATTTCGAAACGTCGTAAAACAGTTTTTGGGACGTACTGTGCACGCGTCGCTGTGGGCAAACGAGAGCTCTTCGAGCAGCACGCGGAAGCCCAAGTGGCAGCTCGCGACGACGTTCTGGATCTTAAAGTCGATGAGGTTGACGCCGGCATAGTCCATTTTCTGGATGAGCTGCGTGAACTTGCGCGCCGCGGCCTTGATGGCGTCTTCCGAGTCGGCGCCCGTGCACACGAGCTTGCCGTTGGCGAACAGCATGGCGGTCGCGCGCGGCTGGTGCGCTGCCGAGAGCTTCATGATGAGACAGTTCTTTTTGGGGCCGAATTCGGCCTTGCGGTGCGACTTGACCACGACGTTGGCGAGGTCAAAGCGCAGCCCCAAGTTGGCCGAAGACACAAAGTTTCTGACGCGACAAGTCAGCGATAATCGTGAGGGGTGGGTAGATGGCTAGATAGTAAAGAGGGGTACGCACTTGATCTGCAGCTCTGGTAGGCGCGGAGACGCCGCGGTGGCCGCCAACGCCATGCTGATCTCTTGCTGGGATTGAGTTTGTTGTGCTGAGCTCTTGAGCACTGTGTGTCCAGTCCACCTCTTTAGAGTGACACTGCGAACTTAATCGTTGTAAGCCATCGTACTTCACGCATGTACTCATCGCACTTAACGTGGATTAGTCCTTACCGTTCAAGTCGCTAATATCGAAAGATAGTTTGTTGAACCCAACTCAGGTCTCACCCAGCCAGCGGCCCAATGTGTCGCACCAATGGTACACCACATAATAAATGTATCAGTGGCTTGAGCTTTCTGCTGAACACGCACAGCTACAGGACCTTCTCTATTTCGTATCACACAGAGGCCTCTTCAACGTGGAACGCCGTCGCCGGCAGCTCCGCCATGCAGTTGGTGTTGATGGCGTTCACGTCACCACCGCTTGCAATGAACTGACGGACGATCGAGTCTCGACAAGGCGAGTGCTGCGACTCGTTCACGCCCTCGCCACGGCAGTGCTTGCCATAGTCAAAGTTGGCCATCATGACGCCCTTGCCCGAGCCTTTGAGTTTGCTGTACAGTAGCTCCCCAAATTCCATGGGCGTCGCAAAGTCGAGCCCGCCGTTAATCACCAGGGCGCTGGCGTGGTCCGGCAGCCTGACGGGCACGTCGTAGTACTTATCACGCTTGTAAAAGAACGTAGCGTTGCGGTTCGCGGGGAGCTCATCCTTGAGCTCTTGGCACGCTGGCTCTGTCGAACCTGTGTATACGCAGTAGCTAATCGCCATCTCTTCAATGGAATTGGCGACCGCCGTGTCGTGTACAAACTTGGCACGTTCCGCTCGCGTCGGCCCGGGCTGGCTGTACCGCTCTGAGTAGACGATCACATTGTACAGCAGTGGACTGATGCCGCCCAAGACGTCGACCGGCGCGGGCGTCGTCGGCGCCGGTGTCTGGGCTTCTTTCGTCTCACCCGAGAGCACGGCCTTCAGGCCCGCGAGGTCGTCGTCGTTGCAGCGCTGCACAGCGCCAAGCAACGCCAGGCCCGTGGCACGGGTCTCCATCTCGGCGACGTTGGCGTACATCATGATGCGCACGGCCTCGGACGGCTTTTCTTTCTTCATGGCTTTTGCGACCACTAAACCACAGGCATTCTTGCCGTCGTCCAGCGAGTCCATGAACGCGAGCACGTCTTCCAATGCCGTCGCGCGAGACTTCATCCGGACGGGGCACTGTGCGTCGTCAAAGCAGAACTCGAGCAGGCGCCGCGCGGGCGCCTGGATGGCCTGGTTCCAATGGGAGTTGGCACTCTCGAACGGATCGCTCTTGGTCGAGAGCACATCCACACCGTCGAACACGTACCCCACGACCTGCGGCACCTGGAGCTGGAGAATGCGCTGCGCGAGGAACGTGCCGTAGCTCAGCCCCGAGACGTACACGTGGTGGTTCGTGAGGAACGTCTCAATGAGCAGACGCACGTCCATGGCGGCGCTGGTCACGGAGAAGGCGGCCGCCTGGTTGTCGTACTGGAAGTTGAGATCTTCCAGACACGTGGGCAGCTCATCGATTGATGGAGCCGCGCCGTTGGGACTGCCGGGCGTGAGCGCCTGCGCGGCGTCGCACTGCAAGAACTCGCTACGCCCCGTGCCGCGGTGGTCAAACGTGTAATAGTCGATCGTGTCGTCCTTGCGGTCAATGAGGTTCCCCATGATATCTTCCACTGTAGTGTATAGACAAGTTAGCACATAGCGCTCATTATCAACCGACCCAAGGCAGAGGCGAACGTACTGACGGGCGACGCGCCGCCTGGTCCTCCCTGTATCAGGATGGCCGCCTTGCGAGGGGCCGAGGGGTCTTTGGACGCCATTGTGCCCACGCGACGGCGCACAAAGATATTGACCTTGCGGTCGCTCTCGCAAACGCCGTCGTAACAGAGCGGCACTTCGAGCTCGGAGCATTCAAAGATTGCTGTGTCGCCCAAGCTCGTGAGGTTGCCCATGTTGTGGAACATGGAGAAGGAGCACGGGTACCATCCGTTGACGCGCGCTTCGTCGGTCGCCGACGCGCTGCTGAGGAGCAGACCGAGTGCGGCCAGCGAGGCGATCGCGAGTGGAGATTTCATGAGGAGGAGGTGGTGAGGGCTGGTGTGACGGCCTGATTGCGAGGGAGGAAGTTGTAGAGTGAGACCTGAGCAGCTCATTTCACGCTGTTCGGATCGGCCCTGCACGCCGCGCACCCACCGCCATCGAAGACAGTGATACAGCTGCGTGATCTCAGAGGTGAGGTCGTCCCTACCAATACCGATGTATGGATACCCTGTTGAAGCTGATTTTGGTGCATGGTAGTCTCTCTGATTGATGGGTGTCGGGCTGGTGACCCATAGCGTGCAAAGGTCTTTCTATGTACAGTATGACAATGCAACGAGAAGAATTCAGGCAGCCAGCATGGCACCTGATTTTTCTAGTCTCAGGAGTGGGTCCAAGCACCCAACTCAGGAGAGAATATGGGGCTCAAATTCTCTCTACTGTATCCACATGGTTCGTTCACGGATGCGCATCGTTAGCCTTCTTGAGACACCAGACTCCCTAAGGAATGACGCTGTGACGTGCGAACGTCTTCCTTCTTTTGCGATGGGATCCTTTGTGTCCAGCAAAAACAATGGAGCAACATAAGAAGGGCAGGAGGGATACAATACTTGAGGTTAAGAACCCAAAGTAGAGCAGCTGGCCCGCCATGCCGCGGACCCCACGACCTGAAACATCCTGGGCTGCACGAGGTTGGTCAGTTGAGATTGAAGACGAGTGTATGAGTACGACAAACGAGAACATACTGACAAGTATCTAATGGTGGTACAATTCATACTTAAATATCACTGATTGCGGAGACTCTCTCGAGTTCCGAGTCTTTCACGAAACACCAGATGGAGATAGAGACCCATTAGTCAACGGGAACTTTGATTTCTCATTGATTGATGGGCGATTTAGATTTTCTTAGCTATAATAGTCAGCATTTGGTGGTGGTCCTCAACAAAGCAATAATCCTGACAAGATATGGTTCTGGTATCTATTCAAATTCAGCGCTACATGCCGTACAGCTACATTACCGTACTCGGCTAACGCCTACTCTTCTTCTTTGTCGCCCTCACCTTCCGCGTCGGCTCGTTTTTCTCCTTCCCCCTTTTCTTCGACGTGGAACGCCGTCGCTGGCAGGTCGTTCATGCACTTGAGGTCAATCGCGTCCACGTCGCCGCCCTTCGCGATGAACTGGCGCATGATGGAATCGCGGCACGGCGCGTCCGGCGACTCGAGCACGCGCTCCCCAGCGCAGTGCCGGCCATAGTCGAGGTTGACCATCATCACGCCCTTGCCCGAGCCCTTGAGCTTGCTGTACAAGAGCTGCCCAAACTCCATGGGCGTCGCAAAGTCGAGACCACCGTTGATCACGAGGGCACTCGCGTGGTCCGGCAGTGTGAGCGGCGCGTCATAGTACTTGTCGCGCTTGTAGAAGAACGTCTGGTTGCCGGGCGCCGGCAGTTCGTCCTTGAGCTCCGTGCACGCCGGCTCCGTTGAGCCTGTGAAGACGCAGTAAGCGTAGGTCAGGCTTTCGAGGTTGTTGGCCGCGGCCGTGTCGTGAACAAACTTGTTGCGCTGCTCGCGCGTCGGCGCCGGCTGCGCCCAGCGCTCGGAGAACACGATCACGTCGTACAGCAAGGAGCTTTGCTGACCCAAGACATCAAGCGGTCCTGGCGGCGGCACCGTGGGGCCCGAGCTCGAGTTCGTGCCGTTAGTTTCTGGCACGCCCAAGACGACCTTGAGGCCCGGCATCTCGTCTTCCTTGCAGCGCAGCACGGATCCGAGCACTTCGAGCCCCCTGGCGCGCGTGTCAAAGCCGGCGGCGTCGTTGTAGAACATGAAGCGCACGGCTTCGGACGGCTTCTCGACCCCCACAACCTGCGCAGCGAGCTTGCCGCACGCGTTTGTGCCATCGTCGAGCTTGTCGATGGCCGCGAGCACTTCGTCGAGCACCGTCTCGCGCGACTTCATCTTGATGGGGCACTTGGGGTCGTCAAAGCAGAACTCGAGCAGACGCCGCGACGGTCCTTTCATGGCCTCGTTCCAGTTGGAGTTGGCACTCTCCAATGGGTCGCTCTTGGTCGTCAACGCGTCGACGCCGTCAAATATGTAGCCCTGGATCTGAGGCACCTTCAAGTGCAGCAAGCGCTGCGCGAGAAACGTGCCGTAGCTGTAGGCCGAGATGTACACGTGGTGGTTTGTGAGGAACGTGTCGATGATAATGCGCACGTCCATGGCCGCGCTCGTGGTCGAGAACGCGGCCGCCTGGCCGTCGTACTGGAAGGCGAGATCTTCGAGGCACGTCGGCAGCTCATCGGTCGCGAGCCTGGTGCCGTCGGGACTGCCGGGCGTGAGCGCTGCGGCGGCGTCGCACTGCAGATACTCACTGCGTCCCGTCCCGCGGTGGTCAAACGTATAGATGTCGATCGTGTCATCGGCGGGGTCGATGATCATGGGGAAGTAGCTCTCCACTATGGGATGAGAAACATACAGTTAGCAAAACCACAGGAAACCAAATGAAGAAGAAAAACAAGAACGTACAGGCTTCGGACGATTCGCCGGGCCCGCCCTGCACCAGCATGACCGCCTTGCGGGGCACGGCCGGATCCTTGGAGGTCGTCTTGCCCACGCGGCGCTTGACGAACACGTTGATCTTGCGGTCGCTTTTGCAGATGTCGTCGTAGCAGAGCGGCACTTCAAGCTCAGAGCACTCGAAGTGGGCCATGTCCTTCAAGGTCGTGGTGTTCGTCGGGCCTTGGAACGTCGAGTCCGCACATGGGTACCACCCATTGACGCGCGCCTCGTCGACGGCAGAGACAGTGTTCAGCAAGAGACCAAGCGCGGCAAAGGACGCGATCGTGAGTGGGCACTTCATGGGAAACTGCCGGGAGAGGAGGAGAGAGGAGAGAAGGGGGGCTTGAGTGCTGCCGAGGCAATTGGCGAGTGAGTCGATGTCAGGATGTCCTCGAGCTTGGGGTTGGCGTGGCGTTCGATGTACTCAACCAGAGGAGAGCGAAGAGGATGCTCTCGCGTCCACGAAGCCGCCTCCTGAGATGAACCCAAGACATCGGTCTTGGGTCCACTGTTTGAACATCAGGTTGAAAATCCACCGCTGAAACCTCTCAAACTAAATGTCCGATCATTTGGGTTCATATCAACTGCAAAGGTGATGGGAGTCCTGATTAACGAGATAATTTAGATCTCATAACCTGTAAAATATGATATGGTGTATAATTCATGTCGCCAACTCGACCTGCTGGTTTTGTGCGGCAGCAGTTCGTGTCCACGGCATTCACATCCACGCAATCAAGTTGCAGCAGATCGGCTCGGGCATGCTCTCTCTACGGCTTTTTCAGGCACATGTGGGGTGTCAGGAAGTAGACTCAGAACCTAAGTGATGTTTGGGGTATTATTCACTGTATTAGGCTAGCCAGTTGACCTCAGATGGGTTCACAGTTCGTGAAACGCTGTATCGGGCAGATCGGCCATGCACGTCGTGTCAATCTTGGCAACGTCGCCACTGTGCTGGATGAATCCGGCGATGATCGCGTCGTAGCACGGACGGTCGGGCGCCTCGGCCACGGCCTCGCCCCTGCAGTGCACGCCGTAGTCAAAGTTGACCATCATGACGCCGGTCCCGGAGCCCTTGAGTTTGCTGTACAGCAGCTCGCCAAACTCGCGCGGCGTCTGAAAGTCGAGTCCGCCGTTCAGAATCAGCGCGCCGGCGTGGGCCGGCAGCGTCATCGGCTTGCTCACGTACTTGTCGCGCTTGTAGAAGAACGTCTGCTTGCGGGTCGTGGGCAGTATCTTCTCGAGCTCTTGGCACGCCGGCTCGGTCGAGCCCGTGAAGACACAGTACTGCAGGGCCGCTTCGCTGTCCTCCATAGAGAAGACACTGTCGAGGTAAAAATCATTGCGCTGTCTCAGTGTCGGCGCCGGCTGCGCCCAGCGCTCCGAGTACACGACCACGTTGTACAGCAGCGGGCTCTCCTCAGTGAGCTCGTCGAGCACCGCCGGTGTGGGCAGCGGTGGGACGTCTTTCTTGGCCAAGAAAACGTCCTTCATCTTCTGGATGTCTTGGCTGTTGCAGCGCATGACGCAGCCCAGCGTGGCGAGCGCAGTGGCACGGCTCGAGACGTCGAGCACGCGCTTGTTCATCCAGACGCGCAGCCCCACGGACGGCTCGCTGTAGTTCAGGCTGTGGACCAGAATCATGGCGCACGGGTTGGTCGCGGCCTGCTCGTCCAGCTTGTCCATGAACGCGAGCGTCTCTTCGAGCACCGTGTCGCGGGACTTGAACTTGATGGGGCATTTCGGGTCGTCGTAGCAGAACTCCAAGAGGCGGCGCGACGGCGCGACCATGGCCTGGTTCCAGTGTGAGTTGGCCGTCTCGACGGGATCGCCCTTGACGCTCAGCGCGTCGACGCCGTCAAAGACATAGCCCTTCACCTGCGGGATGTCGAGCTGCATGATGCGCTGCGTGACGTACGTGCCGTAGCTGTAGCCCGTAACGAAGACCTCCTGCTTGGCCATGAACAGCTCCACCATCGTGCGCACGTCCATGGCCACGCTCGTCGTGCCGAACGCCGCGGCCTGGCCATCGTACTTGAAATTGAGGTCCGCGAGACACGCCTGGAGCTCGTCCACCGACAGATCCTTGCCCTTGGGGCTGCCGGCGGTCAGAGCCTGCGCGGCGTCGCACTGCAAGAACTCGCTGCGGCCCGTGCCGCGGTGGTCGATGAGGTAGTAGTCGACCGAGTCGCCCAGCAGTTTGGTCAGCCGCTCGATCCGATACTCCACTGTTCCATACAAGCGTCAAGTCAGAGTCGCTGGTCATGTTCGTTGCGCACAGAGAGGAGTTTGAATACGTACTGCCCGTGGTCGCGTACCCGGGTCCGCCCTCGAGCAAGAGCACGGCCTTCGGGGCATTTGCTGTCTTCTTTGCGCGGCGGCGCTTGACAAACACGTCAATCGCATCGTCGCTCGTGCAGACGCCGTCGTAGCAGAGTGGCACTTCGACTTCAGCGCACTCAAAGACCGTCATGTTGGCGTAGCTCGTGCCGTACTTGTCCGTGTTCGTCTTGGACGAGAAGGCGCATGGGTACCAGCCATTGATGCGCGGCTTGTCAGCGGCGGCGGCGGCCGAGAGCGCGAGCAGCAGCGCCGCAGTGGTCGCAGTGGAGAGCCGCATCGAGTCGTCCTGTTGAAGAGCGGCTTGGACGGCGGAGTCGGCGAAGCGAAAATGAGGGAATGGCGATCGCGAGGAGCGACTGCGATGGGGCTTTGCGCTTGCGTTGCCATGGGTGCAGACAGCAAGCCGTATGTTTCATATCTACCTCTTTTTATGGACATTGATTCGCTTGGAATAGGGACTCTCCATATAGACTAGTGTATCTGTGGAAATAAATCCTTGCTTTAATGACTTTTCCGGCTTGCGGTAGAAGACCTGAGTTGTGAACCCTAGTATTGACGGTCGCACCCTGTTTTGGAAATATCAGGGACAGCTGGGTCGCAATATCTCGAATGGGAGAGATGGGATATGGGTTCTAGGGATATGGAGAATCCCTTCCACGTCGTGGGTCTTGTAACAATCCTTCAAACGTATTGACCTGGGTCGCCTCCTTCTCATGATATGTGTATCGTGCTTACTTGTCTGGCGGGCCAAAGGTCGCCATGGTCAGGTTGTTCATGCAGCTCGTGTCAATGTTGTCGACGCCGTCGTTCCTGATGAACGCGGCCACGATCGCGTCACGACATGGCGTCTCCATTGACTCGGCCACGGCTTCACCGCCACAGTGCGTGCCGTAGTCAAAGTTGACCATCATGACGCCATCGCCCGAGCCTTTAAGTTTGCTGTAGAGTAGCTCCCCAAACTCCATAGGTGTCGCAAAGTCAAGCTCGCCATTAATCACTAATGCGCTGACGTGGTCCGGCAGCGTGAGCGGTTCAGCGTAGTACTTGTCGCGCCTGTAAAAGATTTCGCACTGCTCGGGGAGGTCTTTCTTCAGCTCCTCACATGCTGACTCGGTCGAACCGGTGTACACGCAGTACTGGACGGCGTCGGCTTTGTCGTCAATGGCGAAGACCGCGTCCTGGAAAAATCTGGCGCGCTCTTCTCGTGTCGGCGCTGGCTGTGCCCAGCGCTCGGACGACACGATGAGCGTATAGAGCACTTGATCGTCCTCGTCCAGTGGATCCGGTACGTTGTCGTGCTTTTCCTCGCCTTCCTTGTCTCCTCCGGATCCGTCCTCCTTCTCCTCTTTCCCTTTCTTGTCTTTCGCAAGCAGCCCACGCAGCGCCTCGGCGCTCTCCTTGGAGCAATTCTGCACGAGGCCCAACTCCTCGAGTCTCTTGTTGCGGTTTTGAAAGTTGTCCACCTGGTCGTACATCCACTCGCGCAGTCTTGCTGCACACTCTCACGCCCGTGCTCTCCACAATGATCTCAGCGCACTCGTTTCTGGCCGCGTTCTTGTCCAGCTCAGCGAGCACTGCCAGTGCGTCGGCGACAACCGTCTCCCTAGCTTGAACTTATTGGACATTTGGGGTTGTCAAAGCAAAACTCCAAGAGCCGTCGGCCCGAGGACTGGGTGGCCTCGTTCCAGTGCGAGTTGGCCGACTCGATGGCGTCGCCCTTGCTGCTCAGCACGTCGACGCCGTCAAAAATGTACCCAGCGACCTGCGGTACGTGGAGCTGCAGGACACGCTGTGTCACGAACGTGCCATAGCTGTAGCCGGTAACGTACACTTGCTGCTCGGCCATGAACATGCGGATGAGCGTACGTACGTCCATGGCGGCACTTGTGGTACCGAACGCGGCGGCCTCACCGTCATACTGGACGTTGATGTCCTCGAGACAGGTCTGTAGCTCGTCCACGGAAATGTCCGTGCCGTTGGGGCTTCCAGCCGTCACCGCCTGCGCAGCGACGCACTGTAGGTACCCACTGCGACCGACGCCGCGTTGGTCGAACGTGTACACATCGACGGCGTCGTCCAGCAAACTCTTGAACGACTCGAACGTACACTCCACAGGTACACCAAAGTATTACTACTAGCGAGTGCTTCATAGGGAGAGAATGGAATGAACGTACAGTTAATCAACGACGAGCCGGGGCCGCCCTGAATGAGAATCACGGCCTTCTTGGCGGCGTCGTTCTTGCCCGCGAGCCGGCGCTTGACGAACACGTCGATCTTGGCCGTGCTCTTGCGCACGCCGTCGTAGCAGAGCGGCATTTGGACCTTGGCGCACTCAAAGACATTCACGCTGTCAAACTTGGTGCCGTACGTTTTTATTGTCCGTCTCGGTCGAGAACCCGCACGGGTACCAGCCGTTCACGCGCGGCTTTTAGTCGGCTGACGCTACCGCTGAGACAGCGAGCAGCGCCGCGGCCACGGCGACGAGACGCAAGCGTGGAGACGTCCACATCAGTACTAGTGCTGGCTCAGGAAGAGAGGATGAGAGGGCTTGATTTGTGCAGAGGCGAGCACAAGGCAGAGTGAGAGAAGGACTGAGCTGGCGGGGTTTGGTCTGAGGTGGGGTCAAGGCTTTCAGTGCATGGCTCGTCCATTGACGACCACAACCGGTTCTCAGCAAAGCTTTGGTTGCACACATGTCGAGGCTGCTGATTCATCGAGATCATGGGTACAGTACTTGGCTTTGCGTTTCGTTTGCCTGCTGAGGCGTTTACTTGCCAAGATGAGAGGGAAGCGGCCAATGCAGATCATCCTGGGATCAGACCCGAGTCCATTTAATGCACCACAGCTGTTGGTCAAGCCGAAGTTAGCGTCGAGGTTTGTAGTTCAGGCAAACTCCCAATTGCCCAAAATCTATACCAAACGCAAAGTGCAGTCGCCATGCCGGACCAACGCCAGCTAACTGTGATGCGATGTGAGTCAACAACGCCATGTGTCTGATCGCCGAGCAATTGACGAGTTCCCTGCTTATTTGCGGTATTTGCGATTATTGGATCAGATTTTGTGATCAGATGCGTGAGTGATGGTCTTTATGATGTGGTACACATCATATGAGAATTCTCACTTCAGTTCGAGACTGTGGCAGGAGAAAGCAGCGGAAATATGAGCGAGGGAGGCGGGCCCCGTCGCTCAGCGCGCGACCAGCGAAGACAATAACAAGCCCAAGCGGATGAAGTCTGACCCACCATCGCGCGCGCTTACGCCGGCCGAGATGTACACCGAGAGGCTACGCGGTGTCTTTTCCTTCCGCGAGGCAATCCGCGTGGTGAGTGATGATGTAATTGACGTACCAATGAGTAACAGCATGATGCTCATGGCCCTTATGATGCGTAGATCGATAGATATCTGTCTTCCATCCAGATCGACGACGATGATCCGGGTTTCCTTTTCAACTGGCTCCCGACCAATGTTGGTGCGTTTGTCACTGCCGCGAACGCCTTGGACCGAGCTCGAGCTCCTCAGTGGCTGCGGACGCCACTCACGACTGAATCATTTATCAACGAAGTTATCGAACGTCTCCGACCAGTCGCAGGAGCCCACGTTGGGTGGATGCTGTTAGCACCCAACACACCGGAACAATTCGCTGCTATTCATGTGCGGCTTGCCATGATGCAGGCACATGCTTTCATCCAAGATGCCGCACAAGCAGCGTTTCCGGTCGTCAACATTGGCGCCCAATACCTTGCTACAACGTTTCTTTTGACCGACACAAAAGCGCAGCGAGCACGCCCAAATCACCTCGAAGCGATCAACCCCACTGGAGACCCAATGCGTCAGTTGTTCTTTTAGAGCAACTCCACCCGATAAGCAACCCACTTTACCGGAGCAGAAATTCCCTCTCTCGATTATTCCCCCTCTCTCCCTTTGGCAAGGCGTACGATGAGAAGTTGTACGAGCGCGTGTTGGATGCGTGTGGTTTGGTGCCGGATTTGGAAGGTATCCCGGCTGGTGACTCGACGGAGATTGGTCAGAAGGGCGTGAACTTGTCTGGCGGTCAGAAGGCGCGGTTGCGTTTGGCTCGTGCGTGCTACGCGGATGCGGACGTGTTGATTTTGGATTCTCCGTTGGCGGCCGTGGACGCCGTGGTGCAGAGCGAGATCTTCAGCAAGTGCTTGTGTAGTTTGTTGGAGTCGAAGACGGTGGTGTTGGTGACGCACGCTCCGGATATCATTGCATCAGAGGCACCCAACTACAAGTTGGAGGTTTGGAGGTGGTGGATGGTGTAGTGAGTGGTGAGCGTCATGATCCCGTGAAGCGTCGTGCTGCGGACATAACATGTCTGTCGCCGCCGGAGGTGAAGGAGGCTGCTGACGATAATGAGAAGCCTTCAGAGGAAGATGATATTGGGCGTCGTGTTAAGGATGAAGAGCGCGAGGAAGGTGGAGTGTCCAAGGACGTATTCTTCAAGTACTTCAACGCAATCGGCGGTGTGCGCGTCTGTGTGTTTCTCTTCATCGTCCAAACAGTGTGGCAAGGCTTCCAGATCACGAGTGACTTGTGGCTGAGCCACTGGACTGGCCAGAAGCTCAGCGCCTACGATGAGGACAAGACAGCATACAACATGAAGATCTACATCTTCCTCGGCCTCGGCTGTGCGGCCATGGTCTTGGTGCGCGCGGTCACGGTCGCCGTTGTCGGTCTTCGAGCGTGGCGCGCACCTGTTCTCGGTGATGACGCGCTCACTCCTGCATGCGCCACTTCGTTGCTTTGATGCCAACCCGATCGGCGTATCGTCAACCGATACGGTGCCGATATGTCGGTCGTGGACGTGGCACTTCCGTCCGCGTTCGGCACGTTTCTAGCGACGCTCTTCTTCACGATGTGCCAGCTCGCGACGGCCATGCACATGGTGAGCTTCTTGGGCGTGCTCGTGGTGCCACTCGTGTACGTGTACGTCAAGGTGGCAAGCATCTACTTGGCACCGTCCCGTGAGTTCTCCAGGTTGTTCAAGGTATCCGAGTCGCCAGTGCTGAGTCACGTCCCTGGATCCGAAGAATGAATTGCGCTGATTCGCGCGTTTGGCCAGGACTACATTCAGCGAGCGGTGGACAAGAACGCCAAACTCAATGATGTTACCAGCAAGGTATGGTTCGCGCAGACTGTGACAAACCAGTGGTTCCAGGTGCGCAAGGAATTGATCGGGTGCGGAGTCGTCATTGTGATCGTGACTGCATTGCGCCCTCAACGATGTGCTCACGCCTGGCATTGTTGGCCTCGCGTTTTCGTACGCGCTGAATGTCGATGCTGGTCTTTCGGAAGCCGTGCATGCATGGTCTCGAGTCGAGATAGCGATGGTCAGCCCGGAGCGCATTCTTGAGTACGCGTCCCTACCGAGCGAAGGTGACTCCAAGGTGCTCCAGATCGAACCATCACCGCAGTGGCCGCAGCGTGGCACTATCGATTTTGACAACGTCGTCTTCACCTACAAGGAAGGCGCGCCACCAGTGCTCAAGGGTCTACCGTTCTCCATCAAGAATATCGAAAAGATCGACATCGTCGGCCGCACGTGAGAAGGCAAGTCGTCCCTCAGGATGGCGCTCTTCCGCATCAACGAACTCGTGAGCGGCAGTGTGATGATCGACGGCGTGGACATCTCGACGATGCCTCTCAAGTCTCTGCGGTCGCACCTGTCGATCATTCCGCAGTCACCAGTGCTGTTCAAGGGGACACTCCATGCGTACATAGATCCGTTCAACGAGTACAGCGACGAGGATATCTGGACGGCGTTTGAGAAGGTGGAGATGAAGGTTGTACGAGCTGAGTGAAAATGGCGAGAACTTCAGTGTGGGAGAACGTCAGATGCTGTGCATGGCGCGTGCGATGCTGACGAGGGCTCGTATCGTGGTGATGAACGAGGCGACGGCGCCGATCGACCATGCGACGGAGAAGCTGCAGCACACGATCAATCGTGATTTCCAAGAGGCGACGGTGCTGATGATCGCGCATCGGTTGGCGACGGTGCTGGACTCTGACCACATCATGGTGCTGAACGACGGTCGTGTGTTGGAGTTTGATACGCCGTCCAACTTGGCGAAGAATCAGGGTGGCATGTTCTACGAGCTGGCCCAAGAGGGTGGATACCTCGAGCAGCGGAGGGGTGATCGTCCCTGGTCCGGAGCAATTGGAAGGAAGTTGGCTGACGGTGGTTGCATAGTTGGAACAGTTATTCTAGCTTCAAATAAAAGAGGAAGAAACTGGATTTGGTGTGTTGCTTCATGACATGCAAGTGCTCCACGTCATACCCACATCCATAACGGTCCGACTCTCTCCTCTGCATCCGCTCACTCACCGTGAATGAACCGGGCGGCCCGTGTTGCTGGAAGCGCTGATTGGGTTGTGCGTTCAACGTGACGTGAAGGCAAGTCCGACCGACTTGCCTTCAAGATAATAGATCACCTTTGTTACCTGATATTAATATCCATGATCCCATCTTACACCAAAGGTGATAATATTCTTATTTCAGTATCTTGTTACGACTCGAGAGAAATTATTTTGTCCAATCACAGCGCTACAGATCTATTTTCATTCAATTGCCGGTTCATCCCGTGCTAGGTCCTCGTCAACACCAACGCCAGACCATGGCGCCATCCCCCCCTCCCTCCTTTTCGATCTTCGAGTGCGACGTCGCTGTCTCTCTTCAATGGCGCCATTGCTGCCGTCCTGTACGCTCACTGCTGACGCCACCCGTCTCGGCGCGCTGGGCGAGCGGCACTTTTAAAGCACCTCACTGGCCAACTGACTCCAGGCCCCTTGGTGGCCTCGGACGCCCTCTACAGAGATCGCATCGGCAATGTATTAGAGCGATGTCCATTTCAAAAAGCACCTACTTTTTCCGGCCTGCTTTTTTCAACAATGTTGCGCGAAGGAAGAGTCAGTGGCGATTTTACCTCCTTATTAGCACGTGGAGAGAAGGAGGTGGAGCAGCCAGCGACTTTTGAGGGCGAGCCACCTCCTTTTATTCAACTTCTGAATATTTGAAGTGGAATTTAGGGTTTTTCAGGGCTTTATGGAGAAAACGAAACCAGCAGAAGGGAAACAAAAACCATGACGCTATCCAGTTGATGGCAGTGCCTTGAAGGAATACATAGGGCGTCTGATGAGGATTTTGGCACAGTCTAGGAGACTCGGACAGAAGAGGCATTTTGGGATCGACAACTCGCTGCACATGAATGCCGTACACACTGTTGTTGTCAGCGATTTTGTTGGTGACTGTTGGCGCAAACAAAACCTTCAATAACGTATATTTACCAACAAAATATTAAATAATGCGAGTAATCAGGCTGACATAAAAGGAAGCTTTGTGTGGACATCGGGGTGACTTTTTTCACGTGCTTTTCACCAAGCACACAAACAGCAGGTGAACCAAAAAGCAGGAGCTTTTTGAAATGGAGATCGCTCTTAGAAGAAGGGGATACCCCGCGGCACCTTCTCGCTCGCTCCATGGCCGACGATGGCGCCGCTCCATGCGTATACGTGACGAAGGCGCTGCTAGACGCGCTCGAACGGGACAAGCGCGCGCTGAAATGGCAGCTCGCGCGCGCCACGAGGGCCGCCGACGAGCACGCGAAGCGCGTCGCGTGCGAGGCTAAGGTGAAGGACCTCATGACGATCGTCGAGATGAACAAGAGCGTCGCCCACAAGGCCGTGCAGCGCAACTACACCAAGGAGAGCGTACTGCAGAGACAGCTCACCACCAAAGCGAAGCTATGCGGGAGATCGAGCAGAAGGCATCTCATCAGCAATCGAAACTGGCATCGCGCAGCTTCACGCCATGACGAAAAAGCAGCGCCTGGCAGTGCTGACAAAATACATCGCCACGTGGCAGCGCCATTTGGCCCTCCGCAAGATGCAGATGCGAATAGCAGACCAGTATCACCGTTGTCGGCGGCGACGACGGTGCGTGCACCATATATTTGGAATCTGGCAGGCTGCAGCTCGGCAACGTCGTGCGGTGAAGAGTTTTCAGAAACGGCGATGCTCATTGGAAGCTCGGGTGCGACTTGTAACGACTTTCACGGCGTTTGTGAGGGCCGTAAAGTCTCTTGTCCTTCAGAAGCGGTCTCTACAACGGATCCTTCGTAGACGACGACTACTGGAATCGTCGCGAGCATTTTGGAAGTGGTGGGGAGCCATTTCGCTGGCGGACGAGCAGGCGAATGCGCGCTTGGAGCAGCGTCAGTTACTCGATCGACTCAAGATTCGAGACGTCTCGAGCCGCTGCGAAGCGCAGCGATTGCGGCGGGTCGGATACAAATACCAGCTGCAGTGTGCACTGGCCTTGGGCGATATCCAACTGGAGCGACGCAAGCGTGTGATGTTCGTGGCGTGGAGAATGAGAGTTGCTCATATCTGCAAGAGGAAAACGGCGCTGAGAAATCTTGTCCGGCAAAAGACACGATTGCTTCTCGAGCTGGCGACTCATCGATGGTGGAAACCGAGCAACGATCACAATCCACTCCTGATGGCTCTGAAGGGACGAGTGAAGGCCCGTGACAGGAAGATCATGATGACAGTTTGCAATGCTTGACGAGCGAGGTTTCCCAGTGCAATGAGTTTGTCTGCTCAACGAAGTCTCCAGCTCCTCACGCTGCTTGTGTGGAGGAAGCGAAGCCATCGCCAGCACACCAGGAACGCAGCTCTGAGTGTTCTTATGAAGCTTCATTCACGATATCGATGGAAAAAGCCTGCGTTCGAGAAATGGCGACGGAGAATCGATCTGGTGGTTGGTCTGGAAAGCAGGTAGAATCAACGCGTACAAGCACTGCTCCGACGCTCGTTCCAGTTGTGGTCTATTTGGTTTGCTAGACGTTCCCGGAGCAGGAAGCTGCAGTTCAAGACGATTACAGCCCGAGCCGAGTGGCGAGCAATGCATCGGTTGTTGGCGGCCGATTGGGTGGCGTGGCGGAACCAAGCGAGACAACGGAAGGTTTTGATAGGAATAGTGAGCTTGTCCCATTCCAAGCTGTCGAAATCGAATCGCGTTTTGATACTGGAGAGAGCTTGGCTGTCGTGGTCCAGCACGACGTCGAATCGCAGAGCGAAACGAGCGTTTTTGATACGCGTCTTTCGCCATCACACAACGAGAACAAGAACAGAAGCTTGGCATCGATGGCAAGTCTCCGTGGGGCGAGAGACCGGTGTTCGCACAGGACAAGCATTGCTGCAGAGGAAGATGCAACGTGTGGCTCGTGCACACCACGAGCAGCGTGAGCTACGTCGACTCCTTAATTGGATTCAGATCACGTGAGTGATGAAGCATCGGCGACTCTTATCCGAGAGGCGGTTTCAGCAGCATCACGAAGTGGAAACTCGAAGCGCGGCATGTGACCGTGTCTCAGGAGCACCAGCAATTATTCGCTCTCCGTTTGAAAGTTCAGTCCCAAGCACTAGTCTTTCTTCGACGATCGTGGACGATTCGGTACCTTCAAGATACTTTGTCGCCTGGCGAAGCTACTGGCGACAGTACAAAATGCTGAAAAGGTTGTTGAAGCGTGTCGTCTTGAAGAAAGCAGCGTAATGTGTACAAGTCGCGTGGGGCTGGTGGGTAACTAGCACTGTCATCCACGAATCCCTACGGCGAATATCGGACATTTGGATTCGAAATGTTTTGCGTCTTGCATGGTACCAGCTGCATACACGTTCACGAGCCATCAGAGCTCAAGGGGGTGGAGCACGACGATTACACGTTGTCTTCTCTAAGGCTATGCAGCGCTGAGCGTGGGGCCAATGGAAGTGAAGAGACCATGCGCCCTTGGTTTCTCGAATTACGATCACTGGCACTGTCTCCAACACGCAGTTTCAAGTGTTCAAGAATCACGCGGCCTCCGTCATTCAACAAGATCGCAACTCGCGCGAGTGTTTGGCAAGTGGAGAGTTCATGTCAGCCAGCGACAATCGCTTCGACGACGGGCCGTGCGAGTTCTCATAAGGCAAGACTACCTCCTTGTGAAGCGCAGTTTCCACTCGTGGGCTTTACACGTGGCAAACCACCGCCACGCGTAGTGTCTCCTGATCAAAGTAACGGTGCGAAGAGGCATTGCTATGCAACGTGGTGCATTGATCCTGTGGTGTTCATTCGTCACCGAGATCACGTATAACGCGAAGCTCGTGGACACGCAACGACAGTTGAGTGCACTCCGAGAAGCCCTAGCACGGCGAGTCGCAATGACTTGCAGAAGCCGACAGTAACCGCTGTACTCGGTGGATGGGAGTGTGTGGTAGATCGCCAGAAGCGAGCAATCGATGAGCTTCTGGCGCGGCGAAGTAATCGAAGAGTCAAGATGGTCTGGAAGGTGTGGCAGGAGGAGGTAATCCATCGTAAAGCAGTGCACTCAGGTTTGGTTGCACTGTTACGCGGAAAACAGCGCAGTACGATTGCAGTCGCGTGGCGTTTATGGGTCGGACGGATGCAGTGGAAGGAGATCGTCCAGGTTGCAATCCAGCGCTTGTTGGCCTCTTCGAAATCGCTTTCTTCGGTTTGGATGGAGGTCTTTACAGCTTCACATGGATATGGTGATGCGATATCACTACAAGAAGGCTGTGATCTCTGTACAGCAGCAGCTCAGCGGACAGAAGAAGCTCCATCAACTCCGCGGCAAGGCGTTCCTCCTTCAGCGCCAGCAACATCGTCAACTGAAGGAGCAATCTGTGCTATGGAAGGATTATCTCGCGTCTCGAACATAACTCAAGACGCCGTTGCTGGCCACCTCAAAGCGATACCATCGACGAGTGCGACGTGCTGTTCTGCGAGCTTGGTGGAGCGTCATGGTTCAAGGAAGACCACGAGCGAGACGAATCAACAAGTGGTAGCAAACGCAATGCCGCATTCGACTGATGCGATTGATGTGGCGTTCGTGGATTGGCTTTGCCGCTACCCGACTTCAGGCACAGATGGCGATGCAACGCTTGCTGGCGTCACGAGCGAAGCGCGCTATCCTCACAGGTTGGAAAGTTTGGCAGAATTCCGTTGAAGAGCAAGTGGAGGCTGAAAGAATGAATGAGATTGCACACTGGAGGCGTGCAGCGACCATCCAGGAGAATCAGGTCGCGTCTCTGGAAGCAAACGCGAAGGGCATGCTCGTGGATTCCGTTCGGCTGAAACAGACGATGCAAACTCAGCGGCAGCGTTGCGCCGAAGCTCTTTTGAAGAAGATTGGACAAGTCTGTGACGCAGTTTGGACAAGAAATGTCATGATGTGTTGGACTCGCTGGGTCTATATGACTGATCGACTCCATGCGGCCCGGTAGCTAGTGGGCAAATTGGCTGCTTCCAGAATGCGAAATGCATTTGTGGATTGGAGGCAAGACGCGCAACTCTATAAGTACGCCAACACGAGAAGATGACGCGGAAGAAGTACGCCAACACGAGAAGATGACGCGGAAGAAGATTGCGCGGATTTTGACACTGTCCACGCTTTTGATGCACAAGAAGATAACGTGGTGGCAATGGGTAGCGTACGTGAAGCGGCGACGCGCGAAACGAGCGCAGCAGCGTGTGGCCGACGTGGTGAGACATTCTGTGTAGTGCGTTTGGTTGGTGGAAGACTGCTGTACGGTATCGCAAGCGCCGCCAGGACGTTGCACTGAGAGTCATGAAGACTGTGAACCACAAACGGCTTCGAATTGTGTTTGGTGCATGGACGAGATGGAGAGAGAAGGAACGTTCCAAGCGAGAAGCAATAATTGTGCTGTGTCGTATTGCAAGGACAATCCAGCGGCGCAGTGTGCAACACCATTGGCTCAAATGGAGACTCCGCATGGCCGAAACAGCCGTCTTGGTGGCCAAGTCCCTCGTTATGCTCAAGGAGATAGAAGCCTCGGAGCGGGAAGAACGATCCGTGGACCAGACAACTTCGCTGCGCGTTTTCACGGCGTGGCGAGAGACTGTGACCCAGCGAAAACGGTATCGAACGGATTGTCACACCCGTCAACAGCTCTTTGACGCTCTGGACAAAACGCAACGCGTTGCAAGGTTAGCGGGAGCTTGTGCACGTCGTGAAGCTCAAGAAGGTGAGGAATCAACAGCCCGTGCTGTGCATCCTCACCAATGTGAAGATGCGACCCAAGCAAACCGACGGCACGTTGACGAATCCAGTGCGTGGGGCCGTTCTGACCTTTGCAGATTTTACGCGTCACCGCCATCGCGTGCATTGGCGCGTACATATCTCGCGACATGTCACGCAGACGCGGTTGCGTCGTGCCTACGGAATCGCGTGGTTACTGCGCAGTCTTCGGCGCCACCATCTACGCCTCCAGCGGCGGTGGGTCGCGACCATCCAGCCGATCTCGTGCGCTCTCCAGGCCGTCAGCTTTGCAGAGTTGCCGTGGCGCCGCGCCGACGTGGATTTCGCAGGGAGTATGTTGCTGCTGACGCTCGAAGAACTCGATCTGGCGACGCAGACTCACCGCAATAAGAAGATTCAGCGTTCATGGTGTGTCGTGAACGCAATCGCCCGATCGATCCAGCGAGACGTCACACGACGCGCGTTTGACAAGCGGCGTTGGGGCCACCAGCAACGGCCAGCCTCGGCGTATGGATCAATGGCGAAGGGTCGCCTCGTGGAGCACTCGAACGTCCACTCAGCCAGGGTGCGTGCTCGCGCATGATGTCTTTCAGCTCGGTGGTCTCAATGAGCAGTCTCATGCCGCCTGGCATAACCATGCGCTTTCTCCGTGACGGTACGAGCAGTCCTGGTAATCTGGAGAAGTCTGCCCGGGAGCTAAACTCCTCGGTCGTCTGGAGCACTCGGTCTGCCCATGTGCCGCTGATACGAGCGCTGCTCACTACCGACCGAACAAACAAAGGTCTCGCGCTCTCGCCATCGTGTACACCAGATATCGATTCCGTGATCGCTCTCCCGCCGAGTCTCGATCACTCGATCACACGCATTGTGGTGGGCACGTTACTCTCACTCTCGCTCTCCGTCGTATGAGCATGACGTTCCTCGCTCGCAGCCGTGGCCAGTTCGTCGATTGCTGACATCCACGCTTTTTCCTGGTCGCACTGGTGTGGGGCAAATGCCGAGGCGAATGAGTCGAAGCCGCTCTGTGACGTCTGCTTCTCAACATATGAACACCTTCAGCGACTCCAACTGACGCGTAGCCTGGACCTGGCGGCACGGAATCTTAGACGCCGACGCACCACGATCCTACCCGGTGGCCCGTTCTGCACGCGCACCGCTCCATTACAAACAACCAAGCTGAGTATCGCGGCCTCATCTGTATGGGGGCAAGAGAAGCCACGCACTCGAGTGTAGTGTAGCCATCCCAGTGAACAATAATAACGCATCTCCTGTTCGAAACGACGCGAGAGGCCAGCGATGTCGCTGGGACCTTCACGACCAGGAGCGGATCCGCCGTCAGCTCGTGCCACGGCCAGGGTCAGTGTATGCCTCTCGGAGTGTCATGCGCAGCTCACGCAGCAGCTCGATGCGTACTACGGACGCACCAAGCTGCTCTCCGTCCTGGCCGACTTTGTGAGGTCGCTCACGCAGCGGTTCGCGACGCGACGGCTTGTGCCTACGAATCCGTATGCCCCACTGCTCACGCAAATCCGCCAGGCCGAGATCAGCGCCTACGAGCTGTTGCTGGTTCGACCACGCGATCTAAAGACACTGGCGAGCCAAGACGTGCTTCTCTTCGATCCACGAGACAAGCGGACCCCACTCGCACTGGAGAATCAAATCGCAACGTTTAACGCGCCCACGACACTTGCGGTGTGGGCCACGCGAGCCGTGATCGAGAGGATTCCGTACTCGAGCGACTGGCAGCGTCGCGCCGACGCGTTGTATGCCTTCTTCCCTCTGTGGCTTCGCGACAGCGAAGGTACTGACGAGTCGTGCCACGTCGTCAGCGTCGGTGCCATGGTCGATACCAGTGTCTTCTTCTTGGGAGCAGCTCAAGCCGACGCTCCGGCGAGTCTCGTCGAACTGGAACGCCACCTAATCGTGTCGGGGGACCAACTGGAACCTGCCATGGCCGTGTTTGCACGGCAGCAGATCCGGAGTCTGTTCGAGGCCACCAAGAAGCACGCGGTCCTGCCGCTCGCGGACGGCGGTCAGCTCGTACTCGTCGGCTCCAGTGGCCTCGTAATCTCCTCGTCTCGTCGTCCTCTCGGTGCGCCGTTGGAAGAGACTGTGTGGACGCTGGAGCGCGTCACGGCGAACCGCCAAGGATTCGTGACGGCCGTGCAGTTGGCATTGGTCGCCTCGGGGTCGTTCACGTTGGACTTGCTGTACGAGCGCCGCGTCGGCAGTCTCTCCAACGACCCCCAGATGCACGTCGTGCGTTGCAAGCTCTCGTTTTTCTTCCACTTTGATCATGCGCCACTACCAACCAACTCGCGTGGATCGTCAACGGCCCCACGCCCAAGCACGAGCGCGAGCCGCTCGTTCGTGGGCCACAGCCGCATGGAGCAATCCGGCATTTGCTGGACGCCTCGCGCCGCCCACGAGATCTCCTGCCGGGTCCTTGAGCAGCGAGAGCGAGACGCGGCGGAGGCGACGACTGCGTCGCGTGTCCCCGGCGCTGGAGCGCGATCGCTCGTGACGGATCTCGTGACTCATGTGGCTCGCGCGACGCGGACCAGTAGCGAAACGCGCCATTGGCTCGACTTCTTACCCTCCACAGAAACGTGGCGTCTTGCTCAGATCAGCTCGCTCCTCGACATCATGGTCCACACGATCCGCACGGTGCCGTCGGCCCACCTCAGCTGCCTGCTCCGCTCGTCCATCGCAAGCTACAAAGACGCGATCGCTCAGCTCGTGCAAGACGCGCGTGTGGGGCGGTCCTCGTCGCTGCTGCATGGTCTCGACGGCATCGTGAGCGAACTGTGTGGGCTCCCCGAAGACCCGTTGGCCCCCGACAACCTCTACCCTCTCTATCAGAGTCTCCAACGCAGCCAGGACACAGTCGCGTGGCTTGCCAGCGCTGCCGTCCGCGATTTCTGCCAGCTCGTGCAGCGTACAACCACCCCTGCCACCGCCGACGACGCGGCGGACGGGATCCCCTGCGCCGACCTGCGCGCCGACATCTCGGCGGCGATCGAAGCGCGTCGCTTCCCATTAGCGATCGTCGCCGAGTTGGTCTTCGCGCAGTACCTGGTCGAGACCAAACTCGACGTCGCGCTGGAGCGGTCGCTTGTGAACACCGTCGCGAGTGGGCTTCCGCCCAATCCGTTTGTGGTGCTGTGCACCCACTTGCGAGTGTTTGCACGCCAGCACGTCGGCACGCAAGAGTGGGATCGGGATCGCCCGTCACTGACTCCTCCTCGCCCATCCGTGCGTGCTGTCGATAGCAGCTGTCTGTACGCGATAGACTTGCCAGCAGAGTCTCAGGTGCTCGTGTCTGCAAACGAGCGGCTCTTGGCTAGTCTCAGTCTCTCAAGTGTAATGGCGATCCATCAATACCTCACGGGCCAACATGTTTACTCCACAACCGCATACCATCCGCCCAAGGCGACGTACTCGGCTCGCGTCATCGCCTCACTGCTCGTCGACGATCCGCTGCTGCTCTCGTCGTCCTCCTTAGTGGCGGACCCGCTGGGCGGGATGCTGATGCTGCAGTCGATTGAAGTCATCGAGCACGTGGTGATCGAAGGCAGAGACTTTGTCCAGGCGCTGCAGTTTTTTGCGGACGCCATACGTCGCGACATCCTGCGTCTGCTGGAACAGGTCTCTGCCCACGGTCATGAGGGGGAAATCCAGTTGCTCGACCCATCGGGAGACATTGTCACGGCCGTGGGGCTGCACGATCTGCAAACTTTCGAGCAGCTTGTCGTAGAGGCGACCCAGAAGCAGTGCCTCCTGCAGGTCGTGCTTCCGCCCGCCGTGAGGCTCGACCAAGGCCCACCAACTAGTACTGAGCCACTCGTCCGCCTCGTCTCAAAGAAGTACGTGTTTCATCACTCCCCCACTGAACCGTCGGCTACAGGCCACGCACACTCGCACATCAGCGATGCCTTCAAGCGCCGTTGGCAAACATTCGGCGTGGGCTTTGCCGTTGAGGAAGTTCAGACGGTATGGGAGTTGACGGGCGTCCCAGGAGCAGCTGACGGATCCGCTCTGACGGCGTTTGCTGCACGAGCTACGCGCCGCCACGACTTGCTCTTACTTGATCACCTTGAACGAATGGCTCAACAGCCCACAGACATGTTGTCGAGACCGCCTGCTGAAACGCTACTGCTGCGTTGGCTCGATGTGGAGCGCGTCCTCGAGTGGCTGCTGCAGCGACTCGTGTTTCAGCAGCAAACCAGTCTCACGCCTCGCTCCGAGGCCGCGGCATTGGCCGCTGAAGCCAAGGCCCTGCTCACGCACGTTGCGAACGCCATCGAACTCATTGTTGTCCCGCGGGCCGCGGCCATGGGCATGGTTGACGTGGATCGAGTGGTCGAGGCGGTCGCCCACGTGCGATCCTTCTGCAGTCTGAACAGCGACGGCGGCCAGGCGGCAGTGGCCACATCCGAGCGACTGACGAGACGGCTGTGGGCACTCGTGGTGATCGTTCGCTTCGCGTCGCAGGCCGACACGGCAGGAGGTCCAGCCATGGCAATGCTATAGAAAAATCAATTGTATACAGCACACTGGCCGGTCTACTAACTGGCGTCTCGTCTACTTGATCTTGGCGGCGTTGGCTTCGGGTAATCTCTCGATCACGTACTTGCGGTTCGAAATGTACATGATGGGGACACCGGGCACTTTGCGGATGCGGCGCTTGAGCTCGCGATCGCACGTCGCGACGATGTAGCAGCGATGCTGCTGCACGCGCTGCACGAGGCAGTCGTCGGCATACGTTCCCTTGTGCGTGCACGGCAGCCGCTCAAAGCGCGGGTCTTTCGCCAGTCGCAGGGCGACGCGGTACTTGTGGCCGAGCTTTTCGAGTTCCGCCATGACGCAGTCCGTGATGCAGGGCGTGGCCTTGGCCAGCAGACAGTCCATCATGGCGGACACGACTTCGAGCTTGTTCTTGATGGAGAAGTTGATAAAGTTGGTATCGACAATCACATTGTACGGCGGCCCGAGATCGGCGTTGTACTTGAAGAAGAGGTTCGACGGGATCTGGTCACTGGAAGGAGAGATCCATCGGCGTTTAGTCGCTGGGGCTTGATCGACTGCCACCAGGGGGTTGCACGTACATTTGTTTGGGCGCTTCCGCCTTGCGCTTCTTCTCTTCCGCGGCGGCGGCCTTCTGGCGCACCGAGTTGCTGCACAGAACCATACGCCGTAGAGTTAGTTCTCCTGCGCAAATATGTAGTTATGGTCCCCACAGAGATAGAGAGGGAGAAGCGTACATGCGCTGGTCCTTTGGACTGATCATGCGCTTGACGGCCGCGAACTTGCGGGTCTTCTTGTCCTTCGCCTAGAGCAACACCAGCGACGCAAACCACATCATTGGGTCCATCAGCACGCGCTCTTACTCTTGTGTATCAGGTGAGCGGCGCTCGCGCGCTGGTTCGCGTACCATGGTGCTTGTTCGTGCAGAGAGGCGGATCCGTAGCTCTTCGCGTCCTTTTGCAGGTCAGCTTCCAATGGTTGGGCGATGATGACCCAAACGAGGCTGTGGAGGTTGCACGAAGGTTTCACTTCTAAATCAGTAGATAGGTTAACCTTTTCAGGTCTGAGTGAGCAGCTCCAAAACTCGAGTCGCCCGTAATGGCCGACCACAAGCGACAGCGCCGAGGTGGTGGCGGTGGCGGTGGCGGTGGCGGTGGCGGCGGCGGTGGCGATCGTGGGGTAGCGAACTGTTGCTTGCTGATTGAGTATGATGCCAATGCACTGAGTTGTGTGAATGCTTTTCTAGCGCCGTGGCAGCGAGCGCCAGGGCTTCACGGCGTTCAACATGGAGGACGAGAATGACGAAGGCCACTTTGACGAGGCCGGCAATTTCATTTGGGACAAGGCGGAGAAGAGCGTCCAGGAAGAAGCGTGGCTGGATACGGTGTCGGAGGACCAGATCGAGGCGGCCAAATCAGCCAAGGTGTGTGGGGTGTGGAAGGAAAGAAAGGCCACGCCGGTTTGCAGGTGCTGAGATTGGGTTGACACTATTGTGTAGGACAGGAAGAACTACCGCGACGAACAGGAAGATGAGAGTCTCACCGAAGAGCAGGCCAACCAGACGCTTGCGTCGCTCTTACAGTTGCGTGAGACGGTGCTGCAGGCGTTGCAGCGGCTTGGTAAGAAGCGGACCAAGGCTCGCGGCCACAACAATAAGCGCAAGCACGCAGGAGGCGACAGTGCTGAGCCGGTGCAGACCCCCGAAGAGAAGGAGCAGTTTAACCGCATTACAGAGGCGGCCGATTTCCTATTGCGCATTGGTGAAGTGGACGTGTACAGCCAGATGAAAGAAGAGTTCATCTCGGAGAACGAGCTGCTAGCTCAGCGCCAACAGCGAGCGCAAGAGATGGACCAGCAACAGGAGTCGAATGCAGGTACTGCCGCTCGGGCGTCGTACTTTAACGGGGAGACCTCGCAGCAAGAAACCAAGACTGAGGAATCACGTCCAGTGGATGAAGTCATGTGGGAATACAAAGGAGCCGATGGAGCAATCCATGGGCCCTTCCCCACATCCACGCTCATCGCCTGGCGTCAGCAGGTATTGGACGATGCGAGGGATGGCTACTTTGTGTGTGTGAGGGTCACTTACACTCGGCTGTGTCTTTTCTCAGGGGTACTTTCTTGGCGAGAATGCGGTCGATATGCGAATAGTGGCCAAGAGTCAAGTTGCTGGAGGGGGGCAAAAGGACGACGCAGAGAAAAAACCAAAGGTGTCGGCCGAGGAAGAGCTCATGAACGACTTTGAAGACAGTGCGGATGACGACGACGACGCGAAGAATAAAGCAGCTGACACGGCCAGCGAAGAAAACGAGTGGAAGCGGTCGGATCAGATCGAGTTTGAGACGTATCAGGCCTAGTGCATTCCCTCAAAATATTCTCCCTTCCAAAAATGCATGGTGTGCACTTCTTCTCAGATTGGACTAGTCGTCCTTCTTGTTGGTGCCAGTGTTGCTTCTCCGAGACGTCAGCGAACTGCGTGCACGGGGTGAGAACGCTCCTGAGTTGCGCGCCGCCGGCGCTGCGTCCTGTGCATAGCGGTGGCGCATGTCGCCCGCCGTCGAACCGCGCGCGTCGTGTCCGTCGTCTTCTTCGTCGCTCGAGTCGTCGGCCATCAACGGACGGTGACTACGTATGGACATGTGTCAGCAGTGAGGTGGGTAACTGTACGAGATCAATAGCTGTACCTGTAGGGGTCTTCCTTGGCTGGAGCATCGCGATTCTGGAACTTGACGTACATCTCGTTGGCTTTCTTCTTCATGGCTACATGCACCAAGCCCACGGCGTGTAAGCAACAATCCACTCACCACACATTCCCCATGGTAGTGTACCTTCGCTCATGATCGAAAACTTGGCGCTCATGGCCGTGAACGTTTCGTTCGCGATCTCGGTCGCGGTCTTCTCGCGCGAGCCGCCCGTGATGCTCGAGCGGCGCGACTCGGATTCGCGGCGGCCGCGCTGGCCCCCGAAATGTGCCAAGAACTCTTCATCCGCGAAGAGCTGCTCACGGAAGATTTCATCTTGCATCATCTGCGCGAGTTGTGCGTCTTGTCGCTCTTGCTCGGTCATCGCGCGATCGCGGCCGCCATCGTCACCGCCTCCGGGCAAGCGCAGGAAATCGTCGGGCAGCTTCACACGACTCGCGCGCTGCTTGACACGAGGCGAGAGGCTCTGCTGACGCGACTGAGGCGTGTGCGCTTGAGTGTGAGCAGGTGTCGGTGCAGGTGGTGGTGGTGGCGTACGAGCGGCGGCGACCGCGGGCGAGGCCACGTTCGTCGAGGCTGCTCCCGGTGGCTCCATGGTCAGCGCCATGTCGATGGTGTTCTCCAGGTGGCCCTCATTGGCCTCGAGCAGCTGCGCCAGCACCTCCGCGTCCCACGACGGGAAGATGCTGCGCAGTGTCGCCATGCCCTCCTCATAGCTCAGCGCCATCGTGACAGCGAGTGCGAGTCGCGGTCTTCGTGCCTTTGTGAGTGAGCTCTTCGCTTTTTTTGGGTCTCGAAGAATCAGGAGCAACTCACTCACCTTCAACCCTCTACTATATGATATGTCCTGTTTAGGTCAATGCCACCTCTATCAAAGACGCATCATCCTCTGTTGTCTGATGCATACAGACTTCAAGTGGGGGATGGATAGCGACGTGGCCGACCATTGTTGTAACCAGAGGGGAATATGCACGTGCCGGCACTCGCGCTCGTAGCGGCATTCGCGCTCGTGTTGGAGCGAGAGGGTGCACTGAGCGCTGCCGAGCCAAAGGCAAATGACGTCGGCACCTGCCGCTCCGTTGGCGGGCTCAAATTTGACCCGTCCCAGCGGTCAATGCAGCGCGTAAGAAGGCATCAATGGAGCTCCTCGCATAAGACAACGGAGACTAACGCATGTGCTGCCAACGGGTACAATAATGACAGAGTCAAGGGATGGAAGTGTGCAGTCAGTACAAGCGCAATACGTGCTGCAACGATACCCATGCGATGGCGCTGCGTCTGTGAGTGGGGAGAGAGAGAGAGAGAGATGTTTGGATGCGATGTGACGCAGGTCTGACTCGTTTGGCTGCCGCTTTCAGGAAGATCCGTGAGCCTGTCGTGGCGAAGTTCAATGGACGTTGCCAGAAGATCACTGAGGTACGCACATGTACCTTCGCCTTCTCCTTCTACTCTGCGGAGACCGTGGCTAACCCCGCTGGCTTGACTGGCTCAATAGGAAATGGTCTGCTCGGCGTGTCATCCGTTTATCGGCACGAACAAAATGAAGTCGGTGTGCCCTCGACTGTGTGAGGAGTGGTTCGCTGCGTGCCGCAACGAATACTATTCGTACGGCGCGTCCAACTCGCTCACTCCGTGCTATGGCAACGCGCTCGTATGCTCGCCGCTGTCGTCTATCGCCACTGATGGGGGCGAGTTCTGTTCCAAGATGGGGTTCCAAGTCGGCAACGAAGACGACAGCGAAGGACACGACTGCTTTGACGGGTCCGTGCCTCGTCAGCGAGGTGAAGCGGAACCCACGGAGCCATGGCAGTCCATCGTTAAGAGGTGTGTGGATCTTGTCCTATGTATAAAAGATCTCTACGTACTCAGTTCATCACTTCCCATGACCAGGTTATTTGAAGAGCAGTCCAAGAACCCAACGGGCGAGTTCATCGTGCTACTCTTCGCGCCACTCGTCCTTCTCTTCCTTTCGTATCGGCTCATCAAAAAGTCGCGTGGGGAAGCAGCCTTCGAGGCGGGCTCTGGCAGGCGCCAGCTCACGCTCGAGCAAGTGCGTCTATTGCAGCAAGCTCGGTATGGTGGAGATGGCGGCTACGACAGTGACAGCAGCAGTCCGCCACCAGAAGACGAGGAGGACCAGGACTATGGTGACGACCACGGCAAACAAGAGACTCGGGGAGACGGCGAAAATGGGACTGGTGCAAGCTCGCTGCCCCCATTGGAGGAACCCTCGGAGGACGCACAGGCGTCCAAGAGGAGTGACTAAAGACATGAGACCTTCGAGGCCGTCGCTCCATTGTGGACAACCTGTTTGTTTATCGTCGGAAAACAGCCAACCCCCTCAGCCAGTCAGCATGAAAAAAATAATACGAAACATCTACACACATCGTCGTCAACTTCCGTATCCACAACCATGTTTTATTTTACCATGGATCGCCTAGGCCTCCCCGACGTGTGGATGCATTTGGTGTGGTGGCAGGGGGAAAGGGTTCGCCATCGCCCCGCCCCAAGAGACTAGCTACTAACTTTCTTGGCTTTTCTCAGCTTGTTCTTTTCGCCTTCCAACTGCGTCCACGAAAAGTCTCCAGTAAGCTCCCGTGTCCAATGGCCAGCATCCAGCCGCTCACGTATAACGTACCACTTTCTTGATACGCGAGAGAACCTGTGTGTTGCTGCTCACACAGTTCTGCGGCTGGTACGGCGGCTTGATCAGCACCTCCTCCATCACGCGAATGTTCTGTCCCTCCCACTCGCAGGGCATCGTTTTGTTGAGAGCATCGAAAATGGCCTGCGCCTCGGCCGACACATCCTTGCCGATGGACGCCAGCGCACGCTCAGCAATGCCCTTGTTCTTCTGCTCCATCTTGAGCAGCTCCTCTTCACTGACGTGGGGCAGAGTCAGCACAGCATCCAGGGGTGCCTTCTCCACGACCTGCAAACCCGCACAAAAAGCATCAGCGACCAGAGCCAAATGGTTGCACCCGTCGCTGCTATCGAACCTCGATCTTCTTGAGCGCGTCCATCTGTAAGATACGCGTCTTGCTCTTCGCGGGTGAGTCGGCACTCGTCTCCTCTGCCAACAGGAAATGCACTATCAGTCTCCATGCACCCATCAGCAGTATGAAAACCACCGTCCTGTTGACGCACCAAGAATGAGAAAGTTGGCGACTGGATCGAGCGTGAAGATGACGCCCTCAAAGGTTGCGTCGAGGCACGTGGTGACGCGCACCTTGGCGCCGACCACCTTGCCGTCCACATAGAGCTCCTGCGGCAGCGGGCCGCCGTTCTTCTGCGCCATGGTCGTCGTCCCCCTCCCGCTGGAGATCAGCTCGTCCGGCGCCGCTGGCCTTTATCGTCGTCAGGTCGGCCCCCAACAGCTACGGATTTGTCCCAGCCAATACGGGTTTGTCACAAGCCATGCAGGTCTGACTGACGTTTCAAACCCAAACCTGTTATTCAGTTCCAGAAGAGACGGTATTATATATGAGAGGTTCAGGTGGTGTGTTGTGTGGGGACGGCAGCGAGGGAGTCACGCGAAGAACGGTAGGCGAGACGAGATCATGGGCGGCCACGACGATCACTACGAAGGTGCGCTCCGCAGGCATTCATGCGTGATGGAGGAGAAGGGAGAGGCGCCTAGTCCTCCTCTTTCTGCTGTCCGCTCCGTCAGCGTGTAGACCTGGGACTAACCTCTGCTCGTGACTTTACTGATACCGTCGTAGCTCCTCGCGTGCCGACACGCCAGGAAATGGTGGACGCCAAGGTGCCGCTCCACTACCGCGACACGTGCGCGGGTATGCTGATTCCGCTCAACCAGTGCCGACGGGAGACGCTCTACCTGCCGTGGAAGTGCCAGGACTTTCGCCACGCCTACGAGAAGTGCCAGTACATGGAGTGCGTCAACACTCGGCGCCTCTCAACACGTCATGATGGGATAGCTAACCGAACCTATCGATCTACCTCTTTGTCCGTGTCCTCATTAGGTGGAAGAAGCGTGTCGAGGTCCTGAAGAACAGTGCGTAAAGACCTGGGAACCTATGATGCATCCCACGAACGGCTGCTGGCAATCTCAGTGTGCAAGGTGACGGCGGCCCCCTTGAGGACTTCATTTCAATGGTGGGGACGCGTGAAGAAACCTGTAAAGAAGGCTGTATGATGAGATTTGGCATGGCTGGGTCCCACTACAAGAAAAAGCACAAACACAAAGAGCTCTGTTCAAATTTACTCACAAAATATTTCCCCGTGGTTTTGTGAGCGTGGAGTGAGAGATAGATGACCAAAGAATTTGAAGACGAGAACGAACAGAAGAAAAAAACAAAATGACCCACGTATACTGAAGGAGTTGAGCTAAATAACAGGCGCGAGTGAGGGACTCCCATCGATCCGTCAATCCGGACACCGACGAATCCAAGAAGATGTCGCTTCGCACGAGAGGGCATGTTCATGTCGTGGAACGACCTAGGCTGTCCTCTAACCTGCACGAAGAGATAATCATGGTTCGCTCGTCGGCGCGGTCTTCAAGCAAATCACAGCGAGGTGAAAAGCAGCGACTTCAAGTCGATCGCTGGCGAAGAACCGAGAGGCTCGCTGGCCTCTTCGTCAAGCTGAACCGTGGATTCGGCAACGACAAGCGAGGCATTAGCAAATTTGGACTCCTCCACAACGGCAGCCTCAAAGAAAAGAGGGGAACGCTCGAGCGGGCACGAGCTCACGGTCTGCTCGACCACTGGAGCAGCCTCGGCAATGACTTCCTCCACAGGGACGACAGCCTCATCAGCCTCATCCGCGGTCACGGCGACCTCCGGGACCACCACTTCGGCCGTTCCAGAGAGAACGCCAACGTTGATGAGGAACTGCTCCGTCGCCCAACGGTTGCTGGGGACGGCCACTACCTCAGCTTCGACCGCCGTGATCTCATCAGCGACAATTTCGGCCTCAACGCTGTCGGTGGCTTCAACAACCGCGACTTCCGGAACAAACACTTCGGCCGTTCCACAGAGAGCACCAACGTTAATGAGGAACTGCTCCGTCGCCCAACGGTTGCTGGAGACAGTGACAGCCACTACCTCAGCTTCGGCCGTCGTGATTTCATCAGCGACAGTCTCAGTCTCAACGATCTCCGAGGCTTCGGCCTCGACCACGTCAGCAACGACAGCAGTCTCGACCTCCACGACTTCCGTTTCAGCTTCAACTGGCTCCTCGACTTCCTCGACGACTCCGACAGTGGCCGCTTCCGGTTGCTCGACCGGTTGCTCGTCCATTTCCTCGATGACTTCGAAGGTGGCTACTTCGGATTGTTCGCTGACTTCCTTAACAACAGCCGGAGCGTTCTCCGAAAGGATTTGCGACGACAGCGACGTCAACGCACGCGCGAGGTCACTCAATGGACCGGACACAGCCTCCTCTTCAGCATGCATGTCGAACAGGCTCGGGCACCACACGTAAAGAGCGTGGGCAAGCGGTGAGCTCATCAAGTTCGTCGATGACTGGCGACGCGTAGTGGACGAGGGGACAAACTCGACCACCTCAGGCATCACTGGCGCCTCGGCGACGGCTTCCACCGCGATCTCAGTAGGGGTAACAACTTCGTCAGCCACCACGACAGCATCTTCAACCGTCGCAACAGTCTCTTCGGCAGGGACCGCCATTGAGTACCAGTTTTCAGACACCGAGACGTCGGCAATGACATCGGCGGCAGGGGAGACAGCGACCTCCACAACTGGCTCCATCACCACTTCGTCAACTGCAACGACCTCTTCCACAGTCGCCGGTTCCTCGACGGCAATCGAGCTCTCAGACAACGCCTCCGACATCATTTCACAGAAGAACGAAGTCATCGTGGAGTGGTCAGTCGGGCACGTAAAGCACGACGGGGACGAACGAGTCATCTGCTCAAACGTGAAGACGAGCGCGGGTTCGTCAACTTCGACCACCGGGGCCACGATTGGTGCCTCAACTTCTTCCACTACCTCAGTGAAAGTCGACACCTCGGCGATCTCTTCAGCAACTTCTTCAGTGGTACTTGCGGCTTCCTCGTCAACGTGGACAGATTCGACAACAGGTTCGATGGCGTCGACCACCGCAGGGACCTCAACATCGACATCGACCGCCGCAGGAGCAACTTCTTCAAAGAACGCTGCGACCGGCTCAACGACAGCCGCGGTTTCGACGGCAACCGGTGACTCCGTGACAGGCTGAGCCACAACAGGGTTCTGGGTGACAGATCCAGCGTACTTGACACCAACCCACACACCGCACAGCGAAGCGGCCCAGACAACAATTGCGTAGAGCGCAATAGCCTTCCACGATCCCACCGACTGACGGCTGGGGCGACGCTTGGACGAAGCGGCTGGGCCTTCGGTCTGGTTCTCGATCAAGTAGTCAATCACGCGGCCAATCTCCTCAACACGCTTCTCAAGATCATCCGAGCTCGAGCACTTGCGGATGGCATCAATCTCAGCAGCAAGCGAGGCCGTGGACGCATCCGGCGAGTTCTTCAGCGAGTCAAGCTTCGAGCTCAACTGGTCGACGGCACTCTGGAGGCTCACGTCCTTGGCGGCGAGCGCCTCGGCGAGCTGTTTCTTCAGCTCCTCCTGTTCCTGCTCGTACTTCTGAACGCGCGCCACAAGGGTCGTGTTGGATGACTCGAGCGAGAGCTTCTCAATCTCCGACTTTTGGAGCTGATGCATCGTCTTCATCTGCTTCAAGTGGAGGTTGTTGCTGACGCGGCCCATGAGCTTCAACTGCGTCTGGACACGACGCACGAGGCACGCGAACTCGACTTCGGCGTGGGTCTTGTTGCCGTCCGACTTGGACAGGATACGGCTCATAGAGTCCGCAATGCCATCGGAGAGTTGATCGAACGACGCAAAGGACACCTTGGCCGCCGACGACTTTGGCGCCTCCGTCTCGGTCACAGCGAGGGTCGTGGTCGCAGCACCCGCGACAACCTCAGCGTAGCTTGGTGCACGCGAGCGACGCACCGGGGTGCTCGGTGCCGCAGGTTCGACATGCTGGTTCGACACCACGTCCTCGACGCCTGGCTGGGAAGGAGTCTCAACTTCCGGGCTGGCGGCAGTCTGGGTTGGCAGGGGCGGGAAGGCCTCGGCGTTTTGTGGCGACGCCACACTGAAGTCCTCCGTGGCCGGAACCGACAATTGGTCGTAGCTCTGAGCGTACGTCTGGTCGTACGATTGGTCGTACGTCTGATGGTAGTTGTACTCACTGTTGTACTGCTGGTCATAGCCGTTGTTGTAGTAGGACTGCTGCTGCTCGGCCGAGTACTCTTGCTGTTGATCGTAGTAATACTGCTGCTGCTGAGCGGCGTCCCAAGCCGCGGCATCGGTGGCAGCCTGCTCTGCGTAGTACTGGTCTGTGTTGGGAGGGTAGTAGCCGACATCGCTCTGTTGCGCGGCAGCCGAGTAGTCTGGCTCGGGCTGTGGCTGGGCCTGCACCGCGGGCGCGGGCTGGATGGACGCCTGAAACACCTCGGGCGTGATCGCCGGCGCCACGAAGTCGGGGACGACCGGGAAGAGAAGCAGTCCGCTCTGTTCAAAGTCAGGCGCATCCGACTTCTTGCCACGCGGTGAGCGGACTTCGTCCATGCGTGCTGAGAAGTCGGTCGCGAGCGGGCCGGTGAGGAACGGTCCAGACACGGCGGCGTGGATGCGCCAGCCACCCTTCTCACTGCGCGGGCTGTCAGCGCCCGATTCACCCGAGAAGGTTCCATCTAGATACCATAGCATACGCCTCGTCAGGTTTCGCCATACTGAAACAAAGAGAAATGAGAAAACGCACCGGAAAAGTCGGCCGAGAGACGCTTGCGCGGCGAGTAGCGTGGGTACGGGTCCATGCGGCTGCCGCGCACACGTGGCGACATGGCCTCGCCCGCCGAGCGCGTCTTGAGCATCATCTGCGACGGCGACGTGGACGATGACGCGTGGGACGTCGCCGGCGACGACGTGGCCGTCTTGGAGATCGACGGCCCGTGGCGGCGGTAGTTGTAACTGAACGGCGTCTTGTGCTTTTGCGGCGGCGTGACCATCATCGGATTGACCATTCTCATGGGCTCCTCCGAGGAAGGCGCCGGCGGAGGAGGAGGAGGGGCCATGGAGATAGAGAGAGAGAGAGAGGACGGGGGCGCTTTATCTACCAACGACGACGGGTCTTCGAGCGCTTGCGAGGAAGCTTTTCGATTCTGACCGGTCGAGCCAAACAGGACGATGGTGGGGAAGAAAGGAGGAACGAGAATGACTTGGCGTTTGTATGTGGGAGAGAGCGACCCGAAATCCCCAGTCGTTTCGGTTGTTTCTGCGTTTGTCGGGGTCGCAGTGCGACGTCACAGAGCGTCCCTAGCCCTTTTGTGAGTATTTTTCACACAGAAACTGGCTCATCGTCGACCCAGCGACAAGAGCAAAAGGTCAGTGGATTTTTTTGTTTGTGGATGCCACTGACAGGATTTGTGGGATTTGGTAAAAGTTGGAGGATTAGGGCAGGCGGATTACTTAGGGTTCAGGATGATGGTTGCTGTTTGTGCCGAGATTCTGGAACTGAGTAGGGGTAGGCATGAACCCGGAATCAGGTGGGTTGCCATTACGTTGTGACTATCACTCTCCTACAGTCGTAAAAAGCCGTAAAAAAGCTCTCAGAAACAGCTGGGTTTCGCAGTCACAGAATTGGATACACTCTTCAATCACTAAGTTGATGGTCCGCACCATAAATCAGGAATGATGGTATTCCGATTTTGCGGATCCGCACTTCGGATCTTCCGTCCACCTCCCTTTCTTCACAGTTGATTCGTCGCCAGAAAGAAGAGAGAGCACGAAAGACACTTTGCCATGAGTAAGCTCAGCTCCATGCTGAACGTCGGCGTTGGCGTCGGCGTCGCCGCGGCCATGTACGTCGTGCGCCAGCGCCGTGCCGTCTACTCGTCGCTCGCCAAAAACCTCCGTCCTCCGGTGCTCGAGAAGCGTCCGCACATGGTGCCGTTCGGTGCCGTTCCGGGCCAGAACCGCGGAGGCAACCCGATGAAGCCGCTCTTGTACATTGAGGACCCGTACTTCTACGTGCGTGACGACTCGCGCAAGAATGAGGAAGTGCTCGAGTACTTGCGCGCGGAGAACAAGTACACGGAGGCCAAGACCGCCCACTTGGTCAACGTGCGCGAGAATCTCTACAACGAGCTGCTCTCGCACGTGCAAGAGACTGACGAGGAGTTCCCGTATCCGCATGGCTCGTACCTGTACTACACGCGCACGGAGAAGGGCAGCAGCTACACGTTCCACTGCCGCAAGGCCAAGACGGGAGATGCGTCGACGTCGACGGCGCCGGAGGAGCTGCTACTGGATGAGAACGAGATCGCCAAGGGCCACAACCACTGCGATGTCTCGGGCGTGCGCGTGAGCCCGGACCACCGCTACCTCGCGTACATGGTCGACACGAACGGCTACGAGACCTACACTGGCTATATCAAGGACCTGAAGACGGGCCAATTGCTTTCGGACCGCCTCGAGAACATTTCGGGTTTGCTGTGGGGTAAGGACTCGACCGAGCTCTTCTACGCGACCCAGGACGACGCCCACCGCCAGTACAAGTTCTGGCGCCACAAGGTCGGCTCGAGCGAGCCCAATGAGTGTCTCTACACGGAGAACGACGGGATGTTCTACACGGGCTTTGGCAAGACCCGCAGCGGCAGGTACATGCTCTTCGAGTCGGTGAACAGTGAGACGTCGGAGATTTCGATTCTCGATCTGGAGAACCCATCGAAGGGGCTCCAGCTCGTGGCGAAGCGTGAGAAGGGCGTGCGGTACTCGATTGACCACCACGGGGACCACTTTTACATTGTCACGAACAAGGACAAGGCCACCAACTTCAAGGTCATGCGCACGCCCGTGACGGCGGTCGGCCCCGAGAACTGGCGTGACCTGTTCCACTACGACGACAAGGTCAAGGTGGATGACATTGACTGCTTCAACAACTTCATGGTGATTAGCGGTCGCCAGGACGGCTTTTCGCAGCTTTGGATCGTCAAGGAGAAAGACAACAAGCACATCAAGTACCGCATCAAGTTTGACGAGGCCAGCTACGCAGTCTGGGGTTCCGTGAACCGCGACTACGACACCAAGAAGTACCGCTTTGTGTACTCGTCGATGACCACGCCGCGCACGACGTACGACTTTGACGTGGAGAAGAACGAGTTGCTCTTCCTCAAGGAAAAGCCGTGTCCCAACTATGACCGCTCGTTGTACCAGTCGGAGCGTATGGAAGCCACGGCCGCGGACGGCGCCAAGATCCCCATCTCGCTCGTCTACCGAAAGGACCTGCGCACCAAGGACCGCCAGCCGCTCCACCTCTACGGCTACGGCTCGTACGAGCACTGCATCGACCCGGCCTTTGCTGCCACGATTTTGCCGCTCCTGGACCGCGGTGTCGTGTACGCAATCGCCCACATTCGCGGCGGTGGCGAAATGGGCCGCACGTGGTACGAAAACGCCAAGTACAAGACCAAGATCAACACGTTCACGGACTTTATCGCGTGTGCCGAGCACGTCATCAAGGCGGGCATCACAAGCGCGAGCATGATGACGTGCGAAGGCCGCAGTGCTGGCGGGCTGCTCATGGGGGCCGTGCTCAACATGCGTCCGGATCTGTTCACGGCCGCGATTGCAGGCGTGCCGTTTGTCGACGTCATGAACACGATGAGCGACGCCACAATCCCGCTCACGACAGGCGAGTGGGAAGAGTGGGGCAACCCGAACGAGGCCGAATACTTTCACTACATGCTGAGCTACTCGCCGTACGAAAATGTCAAGCCTCAGGCGTACCCGAACATTCTCGTCACGAGTGGCCTCTACGATCCGCGTGTGGCCTACTGGGAGCCGACCAAGTGGGTTGCGCGCCTGCGTGACGTCAAGAGCGACCAGAACGACGTGCTCTTGAAGATGGACCTATCGTCGGGCCATTTCAGCGCCAGCGATCGCTACCACTACCTGCGTGAAAAGGCCTTTGACCTGGCGTTCCTTTTGGATCAAATGAAGCGCGTTCGGGAGGCCGACAAGAAGAAGCCCGCGCCCAAGGCCAACGACAAAAAGTAAGTTTTACTGTAGCCACTTTGGGGACCTTGGTCTCTCCCTGATGCTACACATATGTCCAAAAAAGCCTTCCCAGATCGCGCCTGTGAAAAACGAGATATTTTTCGCTTCTGGAAACGTATGGGGGACTGCGTACCCCTTTATCGTGCTGTGCTCCTTTTTCTCGTCGCCTCATACTGTAGTTCCTGCTCACTTTCTCCGCTTGCGATTGCTACTCTCTTCCAGCGCCGCTTGTCTCGCCTTCTCTTGGGCGGCGACCTGCGCGAAGATCAACACTTCTTTCGTGAACGCGTCCCGCTCGAGGCGCTGCGCGGCCGCCAAGTGCTTGGTGCACTCGTGAGCCGCGAGCGATAAATTAAAGCGCGACGCGTACAGGATCTGGAGCGCACGGTCCTCGCCCAGTGGCGAGCACAACTCGCCCTTGAGGGTCGCTCTGCGTTCGCCCGTCGACGCGCACACCTCGATCGCCTCGGCCGCCGCAAATTTGAGCACGATACACCGCACGTGGCCCATGATCTTCGAGTCGCCACCGCCTTCTCGGTAGAGCCGCACGACGTTGCCGACGCTGAACCGAATCGTGTCGAGCAGCGCACGAAACTGGCGGAACACGAGCTCTTGCTGGGCCACGACGTGGCGCGACCAGACTTGGGTCGACTTGTCGGGCGCCGCCAGTGCCGACCGCCGCCACGGGACGGCTTCCTCGACCAGCGCTGGCTTGGTCGTGCGCAACTCAGGCACGGTCGCCTGGTACTCGTCGCCGACCTTGGGCTTCTGTGGACCGAGGCCGCCTCGGATCTCCTCGTCTTTGAGCGGCTCGAGCGCCTTCTTCACCGAGCGACTCGGGTAGTACTTGAAGCGGCACACGTAGTACGGCTTGTGGCTCTTCTCCCGGAACCCGCGCTTGATCTCTTGCTGAACTTCAACGTACTCTTCCGGTGGCACGACATTGCACAGCCCGACCACGGCGTCGATCGAGTTCTTGTCTTTGTGGGGCGACAAAAACACCTCGTTCTCGAGCACGCCACCGGGAATGCTGGCGCGCACTTCGTCGCGAATGTCGTCCGGCTTGTAGTACCACTGCGCCGTGAAGCCCGTGGGCTTTTCGCTGCTCGCAGAGAGCTGCACTGAGCTCACGAGTGCCACGTAGTGGTCCTCGGCGTCGCCCGAGTCCAGCAGCACACAATCGCCGACCTCGACGTGTACAAAGTCGGCGGGCGAGTCGTCGCCACCGCTTTTTTTCTCTGCAGCGTTGCCTGCGTTTGACGTTTGTTGGCACCCGGCTGGTCGGCCGCGCTGGCGCTTGGGCTTGTCGGTCGAGTCGGCGGGGCTATTCCTTGAGGTAGCGGCCGTCTTGGCCGCCGTGCCACTCCCGCGAGGTCTTCCACGTCGTCTCGGGTTGCGCTCGATGTCATCCTCGCTGTCTTCTACCATGATTAGCCGTGCGCGCGTTGTACGCCGCGGTCGCGACTTCTCTTCTTCCACCTCTTCTTCCTCCTCTTCCTCCTCCGCCTCCGCTTCTTCCTTCTCCTCCACTGCCACACCATCAGCAGTAGAGGACGGAGCTAGGGACGATTTTTCTTTTTGTTGCTCTGCGGCGGCGCGATCGCTCTCTGTCTTCTCTTCAGCGCCATGCACCAACCGTGGCGGCGCGCCCGGACCCATGATCGATGTCATGGAAATGATGGCGGCACAAAATCAAGTTTCACAGGTTTTCCCCGTGCAGTACAGTAATAGCGATCGCAACAGGTGCGGTTTTCTGGGGTCGCTCGGGAGACGAGACGAGCGTAAAGAAGAAGAGAACAGGAACAGCGTCGGTGGTGGTGGCCTGGTACCGAGATGAGCGCGAGGAGGCGCGCGGCACAGGGCGCCAATGTGCCCACGCTGCGGTCGATGCGGAAATGACCCAGTGGAAGCAGGAAAAAATGCCCCAAATAAAAAACAAAAGTGAACGCGTGGTTAACCAACCAAACAGCCAATCAGCGCGCGAGGATGTGTTTTAAACACATCTCGTGATTGGGGAGTGATGCGAGTGGAAGGGGGAATATGCGAAATGGGCGGTCCAGGGGCCCCTATGAGTGCTACACGTCTCGTCCCTAGTGGCAATACATCATCGTTAGCAGGACCAACGCCTGCAACTTTGGATCAAACGGTATGCCCGGACGAGTCACCACAAACTATCACAAGCTACTGATTTATGTTCGGTAAAGTGTCGGAGGCTCACTTATCAAAGAGCAAAAAATGTTTGCAAATGCAGTCATCGTGGCTTCCCAGTGGTATTTGAGGGGCTGGGAGTGCTGCCTGCTTGCATAGTTTGTCGAGTACCGTCATTATCTTGTCCATTTCTTTCTCCTACACGTTTAATTTTCCTCCAGACTTCAAACTGGCACTTGAATACTTGTTTTCCACTGCTGGTGTATAGGTTATCGAAAGTTGCGAGCATCGATCGGGTAAGGATGTCAAACTAGATTCAATTCATACAACCAACTGATCGTATCAGCCATTTGGGTTTCATTTGTGGTCTGTTGGACTTCTATCCAACGCCGTAAGTGCATAAAGCCGAATATCCAGGGCCAAAGCCATCTTTTCAGTTTAAGCATCGTTGTCTCGTAGCAGATTGATATATCGTTAGTGGAGATACTTAGTAAGCTATATGAAGGTTCGATTCGCAAAAGCTGGAAGTGGATAGATTCGTTGATGAGTCTCATGCGATATTTCAGGAATGTGCCCATGCAAATGATGGAATCTCGACAGGACATCAGCCGATACAATGAGACAATGTGGGTTAGCAACCGGAACTCCTGCCAACCTGAGCAGTCCCGTAGTTGATTTTATGCATCACCACATTGTTCAGGACCACATGTCACCGGTGAACGATACTTGGAGGTTCTCTGTAAGTCTACACACAACTCCTCACTACCGGAGTAGGTTAGCGATACTAAAATTTCGATTCCAAACACAAAAGTCCACCATACAACCGCACGCAAACGCCTTACAACCCTTAGATTAGTCAGCTATGAGTGTGATAAACGATGGTGCAGGATGAATGCGGGTAGAGGTGTGCACTACTGAGGTTCCAAGGGAATGGGTGGTCCTTACTATCTGTGGCGTTGAAAGCAAATTGCGAAGTGAGTCTCATTCCTATAAGACCTGTTACGCCCAAGGGGATTACCCCCTTGGGCGCCGCCTTGGGCACACCTCCCTCGTGGTGCTCAAGACCTTGGTCAGGCGGATCTCCGTGGTGCTCAAGACCTTCTTTATGGTGCTCGAGCCCTTGGTCGGGTGGGGTCGTCCACCAAACGGCACCCACCAAAGTCGTCCACCAAGAGTCGTCCATCA